>WNYA01000203.1:8489-228683 GCA_019512145.1 Engystomops pustulosus | reverse complement strand
CAAAAATCAAAACGGCGGGACATTTTCTTGAGCTGGTGAAGTATGTGTTCGCTCATCTCTATTTGACACTTTTGAGGTTCGTTTTGACGCACAATTATTTTTTGTTCGATGGGACTTATTATTTCCAGATTAACGGCACAGCGATGGGCACATCCTGTGCCCCTAATTATGTTGATTTATTTTTGGGGTGGTGGGAAGCACAACATGTTTTTAATGACAGTACCGATCATTACACCAAGCACATCTCCTTCCGGGGTAGATATATGGACGATATATTGATCTTCTGGGAGGGGGATGTTGCCTTGTTTGAGGATTTCGTAGCCCACTTCAATCACAATCACAGAAAACATTATTTGGATCTCACAATTTCTTTGGACTCTGGTGGCCGTGTCAATCCCGAAATATATAGGAAACCTGTGGGATATATAGGAAATTGCTGTGGCAATAGTTTGCTCCACTGGACACCTG
Organism: Engystomops pustulosus; assembly: GCA_019512145.1. Taxonomy (NCBI): domain Eukaryota; kingdom Metazoa; phylum Chordata; class Amphibia; order Anura; family Leptodactylidae; genus Engystomops; species Engystomops pustulosus. The sequence goes on along the minus strand of WNYA01000203.1, from coordinate 228,215 downwards.
GAATCCCATGCCATTAAAGAAGAGCATGCCCAAAAGGACAATATCTAAGGGCTAGAGGTAGTTGCTATACAGAGGGACCCTTTCAGAGGGAATGTGATAACCTCTATTTGAAATTTTGGAGACGTGGCTATCCAAAAAAACCTACACAAAAAGCTTATCGCAGGGCTACACATACCCCTCGTGAAAGTTTGTTAAGAGTAACTCATCCTAAGGAACTTGCCAATAAAATCATCCCTTGCATTGGCACATATGATGGCACATCTGAGGTTACAAGTATATTGAAAAAACATTGGGTAATATTATTTGAAAATAACCTTCTAAGATTCTCAGCCGTACCCCTCCCAGTCATAAAACCCACCTGATCCTTGTGGACAAGGTCCCCTAGTACTTTTCTCAACCGATTGGCCAATACACTGGCCAACAGTTTGGCATCTGCTGACATAAGGGAAATAGTTCTGTAGGCCTCTACAAGGGAATTATCTTTCCCCTCTTTTGGGATCAAGATTATTAGTGCTTCTTTCATAGTCCTCAATAGTTCCCCCTTTTCATAGGCTTCCCTAAATGTATCAAATAAATCCTTTACTAAGGCCTCCTCGAAGGTTTGAAGTACCTCTACCGGAATAGCATCTGTCCCTGAGGCTTTCCCCCATTTTGATGCGACCAGGGCCTCCCTCAATTCCTCCAACTCCAGGGGCCTATCCAACCACGCAGCTTCCTGAGTTCTCAATTTAGACAAGTCCCCATTCAATAGAAATTCTCTACATCGTTCCCTATGATAGGGGATAGATGAGGAGTATAGATTTTTAAAGTGCTCAAAAAAGATGTCCTTCACTTGCTCTGTCCCTACTGCCCATGTTCCATCATCCTTTTTAATAGAAGAGATATATTTTTTGTCTTTCTGATTTTTAACAATATTAGCTAACTTTTTACCCCCTATTGATAAATCTACATCAATATAGTACTGCAATAAACTCTGCTCCTGATTTGTTTTATAAAAAATTAATTCTTCATAAATCTCCAAGCTATTCTGCCAAGTGTCCCAATTAGCTTTAGTCGGTGCCACACATACCATCTGTTCTGCATCTTTTATTGCCCTTGTTAATTCCTGCTCTTTAACATTCCTCTTACGTTTAAATACAGAAACTTGTTTAGACAGTAGATCCCTTATAAAACCCTTACACATCCCAAACTACTCTCTGTGGGGCTGTACCTCTATTTGCATCCAAAAATTCTCTTATTTCCCTCTCTAACCCCTCCTTATTGCCTATCACTCTTAACCAACCCGCATTAAATCTACGCATTGCAAACTTTTCCTCATTTTTAATACCCAATTTAACGTGAAGAGGTGAATGATCTGAAATTCCCCTAGTGTCGTATGTCACATCTATTAAGGACTCTAATGTGTGCTAAACAATAATCAATACGTGAAAATCTAAAATGTGTTTTAGAGAAGCAAGAAAACGCTTTACCATCTGGATACTTTTCCCTCCATAAATCAATCCATCCCAATTCTTCAAGTATAAGCTTAAATTTATTGTTACTTCGTTTTCTACCCGTGGCTAATAAATCACCTTCTATTTGCTTAAAGTCGAGTACATTATTCAGATCCCCCACAATTATGAAAACCGCATCCCCTTTATCTAACAGAAAATCAAATAAAGTGTAAAGTACCTCAGAATTAAATGGCGGTGGAATGTAAATTGTGGCCAAAACCATTTTCTTGCCATAAATAGTAGAAAAAACAAAAATATATCTTCCCTCCCTGTCTATTTTAGTGGATTTCCAACTGTAAATTTTTATGAAATAAAATAGAGACACCCCTAGAATATGAAGAGTGATATGAATGTAGGCTAGACCCAATCCAACCTTTAGAAAGAACCTGTACCTTATCTTTAATCAGATGTGTCTCTTGCAGACAAACAATAGCGGGCAAATAGTTTCTAATAACATTAAACACCGCTAACCTCTTTAATCTCTTTGCGAGCCCTCTAATATTCCATGACAGAATGCTTAATACTTCCTTAGTCATAGACTAGCCTTTCCAAGGTTAGGACAAGATGTTAGAATCAGATAAAGATATTGGGGACAGAGCACATTGGGAAAAAATATAGGAGAGACACAGCATTGAGAGGTTGCCGGGAGAGGTAAGCGGGAAAAGAGGGAAGCAGCAAAAACAACAAAACAAACACACACAAAAAAAAAAAAAAAACTCCACAAATATCAACCCTTAGGTAGATCCTAAACTAAAGCATAGCGCTTTAACATCCCGCTCCCCAAATTAACACTGCTCAACATTATTTAACATGGCTTTTGATCCATCCTAGCACTTCCTCAGGGGATTCACAAGTGGACACTGCACATAGTACAGACTGCACAGGAGGGAGGACACTGCACAGGAGGGAGGACACTGCACATAGTACAGACTGTACAGGAGGGAGGACACTGCACAGGAGGGAGGACACTGCACATAGTACAGACTGCACAGGAGGGAGGACACTGCACATAGTACAGACTGCACAGGATGGAGGATACTGTCCCTCTTTGAATATACAGTAGAAGTCCAGCAGCAAGCAGGGCGGCCAATGAACTTCATAAAAAGAAACATTATGATTTTTTTGCAAAATATTTTCCCTCATTTAAAGTGATAGGTTTTATATTGTACCCAGTGATGAGATGAATGTGGTTCTGCAGAGACCCCCAGGTACCATCTACTGATATATCGAGGGTAACCCTTTACCAGCCGTCACCTTCCATTTGGAGTATATGACCTTTGGTTTCCCCCACGTTCCACACCTCCTGCTTTCTACATGGTGGAACCTCAAGACCAAAGGACGTATAGGAGAATTACTGAGACCACATGTACTGGAGACCGTTAACTACTGGAGCGTCACATGTGAGGCGTGCACCTGCAGGGGAGAGCGTCACTACTGGAGCGTCACATGCTGTGGCTCGTCACATGTGAGAGCGTCACTCCTGAGAACGTCACATAATACTGGAGAGCGTCACTACTGAGAGCGTCACATGCTGAGCGCAATCACATTCCTGAGAGCGTCCATTAATGAGACCGTCCAATACTGAGAGGCCAATGCTGAGCGCGTCCACATATGAGAGCGTCACAACTGGAAGAGCTGTCACCTCACTGGAGAGCGTCACATCCTGAGCGCGTTCACATGCTGAGGGCGTCACATACTGAGAGCGATCAACATACTGAGAGCGGCACATAATGAGCTCGTCACATATGAGAGCGTCACATGCTGAGAGCGGCACATACTGAGAGCGGTCACATACTGAGAGCGTCACATCTGAGCGCGTCACATACTGAGAGCGTCACATGCTGAGAGGTCACATATGCGAGGTTCTACATACTGAGGACCGTCAACATACTGGAGACGGAACACGGAAATGGAGCGTCACATTGCTCGAGAGCGTCAATACTGAGAGGCGTCCACATGTGATGGAGCGTCACATGTCTGAGCTGAGGAGCGTCACATGCTGAGAGCGTACACATCCTGAGACGTCAAATTACTGAGAGCGTCACATACCGAGAGCGTCCCATGCTGAGAGCAATAACATAATGAGAGCGTCACATACGAGAGCGTAACATCTGAGGAGAGTCATCTACTGAGAGCGTCACATACTGGAGAGCGCCATGTGAGAGCGCACATGATGAGAGCGTCACATAATGAGAGCGCACATACTGAGACCGTCCACATACTGAGAGCGTCACATATGAGAGCGTAACATACTGAGGACCGTCACATACTGAGAGCTACATAATGGGCGTCACATGTGATAGGTCAAATCTGAGAGCGTCACATTACTGAGACCGTCACATACTGAGAGCGGTCACATACTTGAGGAGGCACCCGAACATGCTGGCCGGAGTGTCAAAAGCTGAGAGCGTCAACATCTGAGAGCGGTCACTGTTGAGGCGTCACATACTTGTGAGAGCGTCCATGCTGAGAGGCGTACATACTGAGAGCGTCCCTATGAGAGCACGTCATATATGAGAGTCGCACATATGAGAGGTCCCATGCTGAGAGCGTCAATACGAGAGCGTTTCACATACTGAGACCGTTCACATATGAGCCGTCCACATACTGCGCCCGTCACATACCTGAGAGCGTCACATGCTGAGAGCATCACATCCTGGAGAGCGTCACAGGCTGAGAGCGTCACTATGTAGAGAGTCATATCTGAGGCGTCACATACTGCGAGCGTCACCAATTGCTGAAGCGTCACATACTGAGGACAGCACGATACGAGATGAGCGTCAATACTGAGAGCTTCCGGTGATAGAATCCTTTCGGGGGTCCCCCTATTCTTAGACGCTTTATTTTTAGATGCCATTCTGGAGGTTCTATTTTGTACAATAGCCCTTACGATAGACCGCTCTTAAGTTGATAAGAGAAATAGGGATTTTCAGATAGAATCAATAGGGTTATACCAAGCTGTTTATGTAAAGTAGACTATATAGTAGGCTAAAACCGCTTCTCAAAATATACGCTTTAGAGTTAATAGTCAAAATCTCATCAAATCTTAGTCCGAGTTGTAGAAGAGAGTAATACGGGGCAACAGTTGTCAAATAGAATCACTAGAGCTATACCAGACTGATTATGTATATAATGGACTATGCAGCATCTCACAGCATAAAATTTGCTAATAAAAGGTCGAGATCATATCCAATATTAATGCAAGTCAGGGAGAACACAAGAAGAGGTAACAGTTTTCAAATAGATTCCGCAGGATTATACCAGGTAATTATATATAATAGGCTGTAGGATAAAGCAGAAAAATTTGTTAGTTGTTAATCCAGATCTCATCTTTTTGGATATCAAATTTCTTTGGACTCTGGTGGACGTGGAAATCCCGAAATAATAGGAAACCTGTGGATATATAGGAAATGCTGTGTGGCAAAGTGTGCTCCACTGGCACTGGAATCCCATGCCATATTAAAGAAGAGCATGCCCAAAAGGACAATATCTAAGGGCTAGATGTAGTTGCTCTACAGGGGACCCTTCAGAGGGAATGTGTGATAACCCTCTATTTGAAAGTTTTGGAGACGTGGCTATCCAAAAAAAACCTACAAAAAGCTATCGCAGAGGGCTACACATACCCCTCGTGACGTTTGTGAGAGTAATCATTAAGGAACTTGCAATAAATCATCCCTTGCATGGGCCCATATGATGGCACATCTGAGGTTACAAGTATTTTGAAAAAACATTGGGTAATATTATGTGTTTGAAAAATAACCTTCTAAAGATTCTCAGCCGTACCCCTCCCAGTCATTAAAAAACCACCTGATCCTGTGGACAAGGCCCCAGTACTTTTCTCAACGATTGCAATACAATGGCCAACAGTTTGGCATTGCTGACTAGGGAATAGTTCTGGAGAATCTACAAGGAATTATCTTTCCCCGCTTTCGGATCAAGATATTATGCGTCTTTCATAGTCATCAATAGTCCCCCTTTTCTAGCTTCCTAATGTATCAATAAATCCTTTCTAAGGCCTCCTCGAAGTGAAGTTACCTCTACCGGAATAGCATATGTCCATGAGGCTTTCCACCATTGATGCGACAAGGGCTCCCTCAATACTCCAACTCACAGGGGCCTATCCAACAAGCAGCTTCTGAGTTCTCAATTCTAGACAAGTTCCCCATTCAAGAAATTCTCTACACGTTCCCATGATAGGGGATAGATGAGGAGTATAGATTTTAAAGTGCTCAAAAGAGGTCCTTCACTTGCTCTGTCCATACTGCCAGTTCCATCATCCTTTTAATAGAAGAGATATATATTTTTTGTCGTTCTGATTTTTAACAATAGCTAAATTTTTTACCCCATATGATAAATCACAATCAATATAGATGCAATAAACTCTTGTATGATTTGTATTTATAAAAATATTCTCATAAATCTCCAAGCATCTGCCAATGTGTCCAAATTAGCTTTCGTCGTGCCAACATTACCATCTGTCTGCATCTTTATTGCCCTGTAATTCCGCTCTTTAACATTCCTCTTACGTTTTTAAATACAGAAATTGTTAGACGAGATCCCTTATAAAAACCCTTAAACATCCCAAATAACTCTCGCGGTGGGCTTGTTGTACTCTATTTGCATCCAAAAATTCTCTTATTTCCCTCTCTAACCCCTCCTTATTGAATGAATAACTCTTAACCAACCCGCATCAAACTACGCCATTGAAAATTTCCTTCATTTTTAATACCAATTTAACGTGAAGAGGTGAAGATCGAAATTCCCTAGTGTCATGTCAAATCTATAAGGACTCTAATGTGTGTAATGCTAAACAATAATAAATGACGTGAAAATCTAAATTGTGTTTTGAGAAGCACCAAGACAACGCTTTTACATCGGATACTTTTCCCTCATAAATCATCCATCAAATTCTTCAAGTATATAAGCTTAAATTTATTGTTACTTCGTTTTATAGCCGCTAAATTAAATCACCGTCTATTTGCTTAAAGTCAGTACATTATTCAGATCCCCCACAATTATGAAAACCATCCCCTTTATCTAACGAAATCAATAACTGTAAAGTACCTCAGAATTAAATGGCGGTGAATGTAAATTTTGGCCAAAAAGCCCAAAAACCATATTTTATTGCCATAAATAGTGAAAAAACAAAATATATCTTCCCTCCCCTGTCTTATTTTAGCGGATTTCCAACTGTAAATATCATAAAACTAGAGACACCCCTAGATCTGCAAGAGTGAAGAATGTAGGCTAGAACAAATCCAACCTTAGAAGAACTGCTACCTATCTTTAATAATGGTCTCTGCGACAAACAAAGCGGGCAAATAGGTTCAATAAATTAAACACGCTAAACTCTTAACTCTTTGCGAGCCCTCAAATTCCATGAGATATGCTTAATAATTACTTAGTCATAGACAGCCCTTTCCAAGGTAGGACAAGATGTTTAGAATCAGAATAAAGATATTGTATTGGGACAGAGCCATTGGGAAAAAAATATAGGAAGAGACACAAGCATTGAGAGAGAGGTTGCCGGGAAGAGGTAAGCGGGAAAAGGAAAAGAGGGAAAGCAGCAAAAACAACAAAACAAAACACACCTAAAAAAAAAAAAAAAAAAAACTCCACAAAATATCAACCCTTAGGTAGATCCTAAATAAAGCATAGCGCTTGAACAGCCGCTCCAAATTAACACGCTAACATTATTTAACATGGCTTTTGATCCTCCTAGAACTTCCTCAGGGGATTCACAAGTAGAGTTTTCCTCAAGGAATTAATTTTCAATATTTAGCGGGGTAAATGAGGGGAGTATTAATTACCCTTCTCTAACAGTGTTTTTTAACCTCTTAAAAGATACTATTTTCTTTTGTACCTCGCTCTGGGTAATCCGGGAAGAATAGGACCTTATTTGTAAGTTCCACTTTAACTGTTGGTCCTAACCTCCCTGAAAACGAATCCTTCATTGCTTGACAGGAACTAACCAGTGGATAACTCTCGGAATAGCCCCTGGAACTCTTCATTATCATAGGGGACTATCTGAAACATTTCTGATAGTTATTATAGTTGACAGCTTTTAAAACATTCACTGAAAATTTCACAGCGATCCTTCCCTACTTCCTTCTCAGGTTATAGACCACCTAACTAAGATTATTTCTCCTGGATATATCTCCGGTCCGAATCTCTGTGCTAAATTTACTGGTCTGTGTAACCCTCGTAGTTCGTCCTCATTCTTACCTTAATCTTGGCTCTACTTCCTGTAATTTTCCCTAATTGCCGAGACATCTTTCCTCATTACATACAGATCTGGTTTAACATCTTTTCACAACTCCAAAACATTGTTTGATCTGCGTCCGAAATGTCCCTTAAAGGACAGTTTGTTCCTTAGGCCCCTCTTCTGAGGGAACATGAAAATTTCAGGATCGGGCATCCTCATCATTAGCGAGTTGTTCAGGAATTATCAATTTTCCAACTTTTTTCACCTGTATTGTCCCTCCCCCCCCCCCCCACCCCGGTGATGACTCCTTTCGGGGGGGTCCCCCTATTCTTAGACGGCTTATTTTAGATGCCATTTGAGGTTCTATTGTGTACAATTAGCCTTACGATAGACAGATTCTTAAGTTTTGATAAGAGAAATAGGGATTTTCAGATAGAATCAATAGGGTTTATACCAAGCTGTTTTGTAAAGTGACATATCGTAGGCTACACGCTTCTCAAAATATACGCTTTAGAGTAATAGTCAAACATATCATCAAATTTAGGTCCGAGTTGTAGAAGAGAGTAATACGGGGCAAGGGCAAGGCAACAGTTTAACAGTTGTCAAATTAGAATCACTAAGCTATACCAGACTGATATGTATATAATGGACTAGCAGCATCTACAGCATAAAATTATTGCGAATAAAAGGTCGAGGATATATCCCAAATATTAATGAAGTCAGGGAGAACACAAGAAGGGCTCCCTCCTATCCATCCTCCTTTAGCCCTTTGGTAAAAACAGTTGTCAAAACTAGATTCGCAGAGGATTATACAGGTAATTAGATATAATAGGCTGTTCGGATAAAGAGAAAACTTGTTAGTTGTTAATCCAAGATTCTATCGACTTTAGTCCCAGTGTTAGGCCAAGTGAGAAGAAGTACACAGACTCCCAAAAACACAGATGGTAGAATGACACGACAGTTAGTTAGTAGTTATTATATCGATCTCATCAATGTTAATTCCAGTGTTAGTCTGTTAGCCCAAAATGGGGCGCACACAACAAGATTTTCACCTGTTCAGTTCCGTTCCCAACTCAGAGGGCTGCTCCTTCAATCTCCTTTGCAAACATAACAATCGCGGTCCTGCTCACACGCTGTTTCAGCCACTCAGGGAGCCTCCACTCTGTTCACCTCACCACGCGGTCTCAGCGTTCTCGGCTGTCGCTCAATAGCGCTGCATACCTTCCGGGTCAAAAGATAGGTTAGGGTAGCATGGGAGCGGGAGGCCTACGGGACGCGCGAGCCGTCCTCAAGCTCTCATGCCTCCTCCCACTCTCATATCCACATTGGGTAATATTAAAATTTGATTCAGATCTATGTCAGGTATTCACCAAAAATCATAGTGTTACTGGTCTTACTTAGTGTTATAGTAAGAACCTGAAACGGAATAACTTAGTGAAGAGTTATCTCCCCCGAAGATATACATCTATGGTGGTGAGATCGGACTTTAAAGGCATCTTCCTGTGTGGAAATGGCCCGTTTTGTCCCAAGAACTACAGTTACGATTTCGTAATCCGGGAATGTGAATGGGAGGGTACACTCAGACAGTTTATTAACTGTAAGTTAGGATTAATTATAATACCCGTGGGCCTATGCCATGCTCAATTATACGTGGGGAAGATGACACACAATTTAGTAGGTGTAGTATGTCAAAAATCTCAGTTGATTCGTACTAATCATGAAGTACCAATGCAAAAAGACATATTGCAAGAATTACACACATGGTGATCCAAATCTACTTAGATTTGGGGTCCTCTGTAAGGTCTTCAAATTTTCGTCAAGAGGGCGGCGCTCTGATAGCAAATGCCGGGTCTAAGTGAAGGGTTTTCTTACTCCGCATTTCTTTGATGAAATGACTCGATGTTTGTTGGAATTTTTATGGAAACATAGTTTAAACTACAACTACAAAAGAGTATACGACATGCCAAGTGAATGTAAAAAAATTAATACGGTATTGAGGCAAACTATATTTAAACCATAGGGGGGACACAGCCTATTTTGGCCTTAAGGACGCTGGGCCCAACCAGTGGCCCCCCCATTCGCAAATTGGACCTGTGTTCACTTTATAAGTGGTTTATAGTTTTGGAACCAGGGTTTGAGGATTTTTGAAGATTGTTTTCTCGTGATTGACACATGTGTAACTTCAAAGTAGTTAAAAATTTGGATGATATCTTGTGTTAGTTATGAAAAAAAATAAAATTGGCCAAAATTTGGACAAAAATTCTTTATTTTCAACGATTTCTAAATTCTCTAATTTGAGCAGATAGTCCATAGCTCCAAATAAATTCTAACTTAACTTTCCCAAATGTTCTGATTTATGTTGGGCACATGGTTTTTTAAGATTCCACATTATTTTACTAGAATGTTATGAGGCTCAAATTAGGTATCATTTTTCAAATTTTTGGGTAAAATCACCAAAACCTGTATTTAGATGGAATGACTCAATTCTAATTGACCACTGAGGGCCTAAATAACGTGGGGACTCGCTAAATTACCCCATTGTGGAAACTAACACACCTCAACGTATGAAAACCCCTTTTAAGAAGTTTGTTAACGCTTTACGTTGTTTTATAGGGGGTGTTAAAAACAAATGGAGGTGCAGTCTGCAAATTTATATTTTTTCACATAATCGATTTGGGTGGAAAATTAAAATACAATGGATTAAATGATAAAGGCTCCACAAGTTATTACCCAATTTCTCCCGAGTACACGGAATACTCATTATTGGGGTGTGGTTTAACTGCTGGATGGGCGCACGGCCGGGCATAGAAGGGAAGGAGGCGCCCATCCCGATCAGATTGCTATTGTTCACAGTGACAGGCTATAATTTTGTATTTTTTAATGTGTGGTGGACCTATAGGGGATTATTCTTTGGCCACATGAGGATGCACTTTCTGGTACGTAATTTGGGGAATATAGGCTAATGGTGAATTTCATTAACTCTTTGTGGTGGAGGAAGAATGAAAAAATATCACTTTTCAGGAAGATTTTATGGGGTTTTTTTTTTTGGCTGTTACCATACCATAAAAATAGATATTATTTTTTATTCTAGGGTCGCCACGATTACAAAAAAGATTTTTTTTCCCTTGTTGTCATAAAAAGTTTAATTTGGCAAAAATGTGTATTAACTTTTAGCATACGTCTGTCATATGCATAACTTTTTTTATTTTGTGCACTCACAAATCGGTTAAGGGCATTTTTGACGAGAAGGATTGTTATTTTTAGTGGTTATTTAGAGTGCATAAACATTTTTTATCCCTTTTAGAGCATTTTGACTAGGGCTTATTAATTGAAAATGATCTTGGTTCGGAGCTTTTTTTTTGTTTGGTTTGTTAAGGGGTTAACTTGTGGCGGAAATCTAATAACGATTCTGTTTGTATTTATGCAGATTGTACGGACGCAGGGATACCAAATATGTGGGGGTGGGTGTGTGTATTTTTATTCAATTGTACTGAATAAAAACCAATTTGGAGAAAATCTGGTTTCTTTTAGCATCATCATTCTTTCAATGCATAACTTTTTATTTTGCGGCTGACAAAATTTAGTTAGGGGCTTATTTTTTGCGAGAAGGTTGTTCTTTTTAGTGGGCTTATTTTGGAGTGCAAACATTGTTTGAAATACTTTTTTAGGAGGCATTTTTTATAGGGTATTGATTAATTAAAAAAAATTATCTTTTTCTGAACGTTTTTGTTTTTTTTTTCGACGGCGTGTACCGTGAGGGCAAGTTAACGTTCTGTTTTAGTATACAGATTTGTTACGGACGCGGGAAACCAATACCAAAATATGCGGGGGTTTTTTGTGTTTTTAACATTTATTAAGTGTTTTTTATGGGAAAAAGTGACATTTTTTAGGGCTGATAGTTTTTGGTATTTATTTTTTATTTTTTATATAATGGGTTGTGGTTAAGTGTTTTTGCATATTTTACTTATACATAACTTGAACTGAACAGTGAAGTGATTTGCTCTGATACTGGTTGAAGTCAAGACACGCTCTACAATTACTATTTATTGTAGAGCAGTTGTAAAAACTGTCTGAGCAAGTTGCGGCATGCTCAGACAGGTTACAGTCAGACCCGAGAAGGGGGTTGACTGCATGGAGGATCGCAGCTCCGGGGAACATGCCAGGTCCTCGGAGATGCCCAGAAGAGAAGTGGACGATCCCCGGTAGCGGCACGGGGATACGATTCCACAGCGCAAACAACTACACGGTTGTGGATTGTAAGGGGTTAAACACCGCGTCGAGCGGCTGTTAGACAGCCGACAGCGCTGCTTCTCGGTACCGGCTCGTTCGTGAGCCGGTGCAGATAGCAGGGACGTTATAGAACGTACCCGTGCGCTAAGCATATAGCACCGGGGACTAATATAACGTCCTGGAGCGCAAACTAGGGGTTAAAAAGTTTGACATTAAAATGACAGATCAGGAGAGAAATCGAATAATACACCAGGTAGTATGTCCATTAGTCAATACTTCTTAAATGTTTAACCATTGTAACGATATCCAGATGTGACTGCTTGATCACACGGTATGACCACAGGCGATATGGCAGTATGTTTGTATGCTACATAGACCACATGCAGTCAGTACTTTGAATATCATGAAACACGTATTTATTTTTTGAATGACATGGTTGATGACTCCTACTGGCGTGTTTTATTTTAAGTTCGCCTGAAGATGGTCATTTTATGTCAAATTTTAAATCATATTTGCACTCTAAAGATTATTATTTTTTACATTCACTTTAGCATGTCATATCCTCTTTGTGTTAGTTTAAGATATTAAGGGCATGTGTTATTATGAGGATAGCACTTAGCGTTCTGGCGCAAACTAATCTATTATATAGACTTCATCTTGTAAGATTGGTTACTGATACATGAAATACCAATTTGAATTTGAATATATTTTGTATGAATACATATGAAGTAGTTATCAAAAATATCACACAGAATTAGGAGCTTCAAAATTCCGAACAGGGCTACAAACTGAATTTATGCTTTAAGTTTTATATGACCTTAAATAAAATTGTAACATCTTTTATACCAAGACATCCAGTAATATGGGCAAATCATTACATAGATACCCTTAAAGCTGATGTTCATCCAAAAATCACACAGAAACAGGTTGTCACGTCTAATGGGGATTAGTCCTTAGGACTAAGTAAGGGACTCCCTGGACCCACCGCGGGAGAAACAACCGGAGCTTGTGCCCGGTGAGCGAAGTTCTAAGTGAAACTCCTGTATTACAGAGCCCGCCGCAAAGCGGGATGGTCCTTGTGAGGCGAGGGTGGGTGGGTTGGGTGGGACCAGGCCCGCGGCGGCAGCCAACGTTAAGCGACGGCTGGCGGGATGGTCTTTGAGCGACGGGTGGGGACTAGCCTCGGCTGGCAGGACCTCTGTAGGAAGGCTGCGCGGATGGTCTTGCTGCGGCGGGGGGACTGGCCCGGGCGCTGGCAGGACCTCTGAAGGACGGATGGAGGATGGTCTTGCTGCGGGCGGGTGGGGCTAGGCCCGTGGTGGCAGGACCTATGGAAAGGGACGGCTGGCGGGATGGTCTTGCTGCGTGCGGCGGGTGGGGACTAGGCCCCGCGGATTGGCAGGACCTAGAAGACGGCTGGCGGTGATGGTCTGCGCGGCGGGGGGGTGGGGTGGGATAGGCCGCGGGGCAGGACCTATGAAGGGACGGCTGGCGGGATGTTTGCTGATGCGTGGGTGGTGGGGTGGGACTAGGCCCGCGGCTGGCAGGGACATCTGAAGGACGGATGGAGGGATTGTCTGCTCGGCGGGTTGGTACAGGCCCGCGGCGCAGACATTGAAAGGACGGGCTGGCGGGGATGGTCATTGCTGGCGGCGGGTTGGGGACTAGGCCCGCGGGATGGCAGGACTCTGAAGGAAGGATGGTGGCCTGGTGGGATGGTCTTGCTGCGGAGGGTGGGACTGGGACTAGGCCCGCGCTAGCAGGACCTCTGAAGGACGGCTGGCGGGATGGTCTTGCTGCGGCGGGTGGGACTAGGCCCGCGGCTGGCAGGACCTGAAGGAAGGCTGGAGGGTGGTCTTGCTGCGCGGGTGGTGGGAGGGATAGGCTTGCGCTGGCAGGGACCTCTGAAGGCGGCTGGCAGGACCTTCTGAAGGACGGGCTGGCAGGACCTCTGAAAGGTTGTGGTGATTCTCGGTTCTGTGGTGATCCGCGTTCCTAGTGGTCACTGTACGCGGGGAATACAAAGGAACGCGAGAATCACCACAGGAACGCGGAGGAGGGAAGTCACCACAGGAACGCAGGGAGGAGGGGCGGAGTCACACAGAACATGGCACGCGATGGAGGATATGGAAACCAGCCTCAGAAGGCTTTCACTCCGTACAATGACACTGAGATCCACAGGGGAGGCCTGGGAGACTCCCCGGAAGCTATATACCGAGCCAGGAAATGCCCAGAGCCAATAAGGAACAGACGCATGGCATTTAAGGCTTGGAGAGTCCGCGGCACTCCCACCTCTAGTGGCTAGTTAGCACGCGACTGCATTGGAAGAGAGCATGCACCTACAGCTGCCGGGAGCAAAAGAGTAGGGCAGGCGGATGCCACGAGAGGTAAGTGGAGCTGGGGGAGAGCGGTGGACCCGCTGCAGGCAAGCACAGCATGTACACCCACATCCGTAACTTGACACAGGTACAGGTTTTATTTGGCTGATAGGGTACAAACCTTTCCAAGTTTTGTCACTTTAATGTGACCTTTTCGTACATTTGATATCAGAACAATACAGGCAATTATTACCCACTCTTGCCACCATTGAGCATATTGTGCGTGCTATGACGGAATATTGGTCATATGCTGTATATTTCTTTTTTATGTGTGTTACTTATTTGATCCATTATTTAAATATCTAAAAACCTTTACATACATTGGCTTATTTTACATCTCACCTTAAAGCCATACCAGACTCATAGTCTTTCAATTTTTTTCCTTTGCATAACTGTCCAATACTTACCAGCAACTTTACATATGTGACAAAGGTGACTTTTGATTTGATATCATCAGATATGGCATACAATGTACAACATTTAGTTAGCATTTTGTTTAGCTCACTATATGCCCTTGTGGGTGCTGGTTTTAATCATGTCATCTTGTTAATGGCAGCCGATTATGCGATTTACTATAAAAAAACATGTAAACTGCATATATATGAACCCATAGAGCATCGCGGAGCTGAGCGGAATCCTTTATCAATCCACGATTCGCCACATATGAGCGCATCGGCAGCTACATGGTTTCCATTAGGAAGTATTCTATATTTCTGCAACAAGGTGCGCGAACTTCTACAGCATCACAATAGTTCTGCGGGCACTCATCGTACTAACTACAGATTAGTTCACATGAGGGGCACTGACACGTAAATGGTGTGCGTCACTGGTGAGATGTCGCAAATCATCCCTCATTCACTGAAGTAGACCTTGGGTTTTCAATGACTTACAGTGTGAATCCATCACATTCTGCCTTGTCGGGGGATTGGGGACTAGGTAAGAATCTCTAGGGCAGCATATGTATGTGTTTAGGCCAATCGGTCAATAGTCCCTTATAATATATGTCACTGTTCCTGAATACGTAATGCACACTGGCCTTGAAGCTCATTAGTCCGGGCCATCATTGGATACACAGGTCAACATTGTGTTGCATGCACTATCAATAGAAGCCAAAGCCATGGTGTTCTAAGAGAATTATTTCCACCAAAGTCAAAAGGCACCAGCTCCCCCAAATTTAGTAGACCGATCCCTGAGGAGCTGGTGTTTCCGGCAAAACATGTCGGAGGGCTTGTGTTTGACTTTTAATTGACATGTTTGAGGCTGGTGAATAGATGGATCACTGCTGAGATCTGCTACTGTGGTTACAAGTTGAGTATATGCTCACCACTATATGCATAGATATACATTAATCAAGTTCACAGCTGCACCACTTTAAGAAGCTTAGTTTGGGTGCTCGCCCTTCTCAGTGGTTTGACTCTCCACCTCTTCATGCATAAAAGTAAAAAATAGGCTGCACACCACAATATGCAAAAGAGTGGGTACTTTATTCACCCAGATCCTCTTCAGAATCCTTTCTCAAGCCTTGATAGCATAGATAGGGATGATAGCAGCCTGAACTTGTGAATTTTAAGCAATTGTGTGTGATAAAAATTTAGTCAAGTCATTTTACTAATGTAATAAAGTTAAGCTGCCTTGGCAATCCTAAAAGGGTATCGTCGGTGTCAAAATTACTGTACAGCTTCCCAACCACAGCATACAGCAATTGGCAACTAACATATAAGGTTTTCCCAGGAGCAGAGAGAGAGAGAGACTCCTCTTGTGCAGCATCTGACTTTTTAAATCAATACCTCAGCGCTGCTGGTGATTAGCGCCAACCATCTCAATAACCTGGAGTGGCTGAGTGGAGTAAGGACCAAGCCCCACTCTCCAAACTGCAGCAGCCAGGTCCTCCAGACCAGGTTTTGGCTTCTTAGAAAGTGTAGGACAGAAACCTAGGAGAAACATACACACCATTCAACACTTTTCCCCTGGTCCTGTCACAGTCTCTTAATAAAAAGTAACAAATCTACAAAAACGTTTAGTGCAGCGCACCCTTTTGAAGATCTGAATATTCGGACACCAAGGAGTGAATTCAACGTGGATCCAGCATGCTAGGAGTGCAATTGTGTTTCCTGCTAGGACTGCAGGTGAGGTACATACCATTTAATCTGTAGCTCTATTCACAAATTCTTTAAAAGCATGGTGCCGTTAAGGTATCGCATACTGTATTGGTGATACCTTTACCGCACCATGCTTTTAAAGAATTTGTGAATAAAGCTTCAGTTTTAATGGAAGTTCTGCGATCTACTCTTCTGTTCTTGTCTAGATAGATTCAACTGAGAGAACTTCACAACAAATAACACTATTTGGTTTCTCAATTCCTGCTGTAATTATTGAGGTAAAGCCATACTGCATGAAATCCTCAGTCTATTTTCTTTTCCTAATATTCTTGTCTCTGCGATCCATTGTCATGAGACGAGTTGCTAAAGAAAAAATAAAAGTAGGTTGCATCTAAAGAGTTTATTAAAGTTTCCTATTATTTACTATTCACTGGGGGACATGTATAACTACTTTTGCTTTCTTTGTTTCGTGAGACTTTTTGTGCTACTTTTTGATTGCAGAATCAAGCAGCGCACCAAAGTTAGCTGCCTCAAGGATATAATGCAGTTGCCGCATTTATCTTTGTAGCCCAGATGTTTGTTAAACTTGAGCGTCTTTTGGGCTTGGAATTGTCACATTCTTGCGCCTAATAAGTCGCAAAACAGAGCATGCTAGACTCAGACTTCCTTTTGGTAAACTACTGTTTGGAACTAAAAAGTTGCACACCACAAAAAGTTGCAAAAGTGAGACTAAACAAGCAACTCATCGCATGTATCACAAAGAGGAAAAACTTCAGGAAACTTGAAATAGTGGCAGCCGAAAAACTATGATACATGTTCTCCCCTGTGTCGTTTTCTATTACACACTTGTTACTATGACCAGGGGGCCATTTACACGCTTAACTAATGGATCTGTTATTTTCAAGATTAGTGGCAAGTTTTCTAAATAGAACAGTGTGAACTACATCATAGGATACATTGCAGTTTCTGCACAGCGTAGCATCTTTCAGGGTGCTTTCTGCAGTGGAATCTCATAGTATTATAGTTGAAAATAGACACATGTCCATCAAGTTCAACAAAGAAAGGGAAGGGACTAGATCAGGAAGAGACTTATTTGAAAAAATTCTATATAACATAACTATCATAGACTCTTCTTGAAGCTCTCTGCTATAACCAGCGCCTGAGGCAGGCTATTCCACAGATTGACAGTTCTCACAGTAAAAAAGCCCTGTCGCCTCTTGTGATTAAACTTCAACGGGAGATCCTTGAATTCAGCAGAAGAGAGATCCCCTGTATGGCAGAAATGAAGTTCTGACGCATGTCTCTAACTCCTATTCAAGTAAATGGGAGGCCGCAGCAAATTCCGCTCAAATATAGAGCATGTTGCTTAAATTTTTCTGCGCTAGGAAAAACCCTAGAATGGAAAAATAAGCAACATGCTCTATATTTGAGAATACTCCCATTGACTTAAATTGGAGAGAAAGAGATGTGTCGAAAACTATCATTTCTAAACCTCTTATTGAAATCAATAGGAGGCTGCGGCGAACTGTGTGGTAATACGAGATTCTCAGGAGCTCTCTTCCACAAAAGCTGCCACACTCACAATGAAATCAATAGGAGGCGGGTTCAATATCGGAAAATAATGGGAGATTATACATTGGGGAACAGTGTCAACTACTTCTTATAGTGGTCTCTTATAGTATAAGACTGATGAAGTTCACACTGTGTAAGGTAGCATTCACTCGAACGTATGGGGGACATAAATACGGCCAACGTATATACGGCGTATATATGCCCCCCATACATTTCAATGGCTTCTCGGCGCCGAACGGGAGCGGTACGGTGACGCACACGTGCGGCACCGTAGCATTCCGTAGAAAGATAGGATATGTCCTATATGCCTACAGAATACGGAGCCGGCGCCTGTGTATTCCTATGGAGAGAGGCGGGGAGAGAGCTTATCCCCCGCTCTTCTCCCCATCGCCAATGTATGCCCGCCGCTGCCTCGCTGAGTCCCTGTGCCACTGCTTATTTGGGCCTGCGAATCGGGATTTGTACATCCGCGGACGTTTGGCTCCCGTCCTCGCACTGCTGCCACCCTGCTGACTCATAGCCACAGTAGCGACTTGCTGCCTGCTCCGCAAGCCGACACTCTCTTCGCCCGACGATGATGAATCCCTTGCTACACCCGGCTCCCAAGTGCGATTGGCAATTTGCATTTCCCGATCACTGCTACTCTCCTCACCGATGTCAGTATGCACAGCCTGCCTACTGCTGGAAGCAGCGGAAGTCTGCCCTACCTCTTCACTGCAAAGCAGCTGCTGACTGTCCTCAAACACTTCGTCCTCACTGAATAGTGGCGCAGAGCCCAGACTACCTAGTAGCTCTCTGGCTGCGGGAAAGGAACAGGACAGAGCCTGGTTGAGGACAGGGATTGTCAGATGTTATATTTGAGGAATTGGATGACCCAGTCGACCATTCAACAACCTTTGGGTTGTTGATCAACACACTGCCACTAGATGACAATGGCAGTTCTGGCCTCACAGAGTCACCCCTGCTGTGACATCCCCTTACTGTGCTGCCACCTCTGCCTGCTCCATCTGCCACCTTTCTGTCTAACATAGTGGTTTATAAAATATGTGGATTTCACACGTAAATCTGGCTGTAAACTAGAGCCCCCAAAAGGTATTGCAATGTGCGTTATACAGATACCCCACAACTGACAGTGTAATTTCAGCAAAAATCACTGTATAATCTATGTGGATTTCACACGTAAATCTGGCTGTAAACTAGAGCCCCCAAAAGGTATTGCAATGTGCGTTATACAGATACCCCACAATGACGTGTAATTTCAGCAAAAATCACCTGTCATAATCTATGTGGATTTCACACGTAAAATGGCTGTAAACTAGAGCCCCAAGTATTGCAATGTGCGTTATACAGATACCCCACAACTGACAGCTCACTACTGCAGATGCATGAATGTCAAATAGATTTCTTCCTATTCGATTTTGTCACTAAATAGAACTGCTATTTGGTGTATACAGATCTCCCTTAAAGAACAACCAGGGATTGGTCCACCAATCGCTACTGCAGATCCAAGAAAGTCAAACAGATTTCTTCCTATTCGATTTTGTCACTAAATAGAACTGCTATTTGGGGTATACAGATACAGCAAGAATCACACAGCACAATAGCAGCAGCTGGACGCTACAACATGAAGTGTGAAGTGCTGAGATAGAAAATGGCTGGTTTTATAGGGCTGTGTGACATCACATAAGCCTGCCGGTCGCTGATTGGCTTACAGGTCTGCAGATGTCATCGGGGTGTTCCTTTCTCCTTCTCAGAGATCTCTGCCCCATGTAACACGTTGTACTTGCGCCCATTTAGCAGAAACATGAGGGGAAACAAAACAACTTTGTTCCCGCCCATCTTTAGTCACCCCATCTCTAGTCACCATGTTTAAACACATGGTGACAAGTCCATGACAAGTCCAAGTCACAGACAGCTGATTGTCACTGACATCGGGCCAGGGACCAACCAAAGCTGTCCCTGCCCAACGATCACTGTGATTGGTCAGTGAATCCAGCCTGACCAATCTCAGTTAGAGAGGGGAGGGGAGAGCTAGTTTCCTGGGTTTGATTCTGTCATATTTTGTGACAGATTTGACAGGATCAGAGCCGTGAACAAAGCTCTGTTTAGTACTATAGGGGTACATTATTACATATACTTAAACCTACACAGATCTTCAGCGTTTGTATCCCTTCCTGAGCTGATGTTGCAGTTACTGTCTTATCATAATAATGAGTCACTTAAATTTCGGCAATATTTGCCAAGCAAAAGAGCTCGGTATGGGATCAAAGTTTACAAGCTCTGTGAAAGTGAAAGCAGATACAGCTCCAAATTCTGTATCTATGAGGGAAAGGACTGAATGCCTCCCTTTCCTAACCACAAGTGGTAAAATTGTGTGGGATCTTTTATTCCCCCTGTTGGGTAAAGGCTATCACCTTCTCTTTCAGTGCCTCCTTGAAAAAGGAACAGTGGCCTGTGGAACGATAAGGAGGAATCAAAGAGGCCTCCCAAAAAATCTGGACCTTAAATTGAGACAGGGTGAAAGCAAGTCCTTGTGTCAGAGTAACATCATGCTGACAAAATATAAGGACAAGAGAGATGTGTTTGTACTCACATCTATCCATGCAGATTACAGCACCCATATCTCTGTTAGAGGAACCACAGTCCTCAAGCCAGTTTGCATACAGGAGTACAGAACACACATAGGAGGGGTTGATCTAGCTGATCAAATGCTACAGCCATATAATGCGATTCGCAAGTGCTAATTGCATTGTATAATTCCTTTATCATTTACCACAAGACCCGGCAACAAGTAATGTACTTGGCATACCAAGGACAAGTGATTAAGCAATTACTGTTCCAAGAGGGTGAAGAGGTTGCGAGCACATCTCATACAAGTCATGTGGGACAACGGGACAACATTTCCCATCTGAGATCCCCCCCACAGAAAAGAAAAGACGGCCACACCAAAAGTGCTGTGTGTGCTACAAGAAGGGAACACACAGATTCCAGTTATCAATGCGACACTTGCCCAGATAAGCCAGGGCTGCACATCAAAGACTGTTTCCGCGCTTACCATACTTTCCTGGAATATTAATTTAACCGGTTAAGGACCGGGCCCTTTCCTGTTTTTTCATGTCCATTTTTCACTCCCCACCTTCAAAAATCTATAACTTTTTTATTTTTACACATAAAGAGCTGTGTGACGTCTTGTTTTCTGCGTAACAAATTGCACTTCATAGTGATGGTATTAAATATTCCATGTCATGTACTTGGAAGCAGGAAAAAAATTCCAAATGCAGTGAAAATGGTGAAAAAACGCATATGCGCCAATTTCTTGTGGGCTTGGATATTACGTCTTTCACTGAGCGCCCCAAATGACATGTCTACTTTATTCCTTGGGTCGGTACGATTAAGGGGATACCAAATTTGTATAGGTTTTATAATGTTTTCATACATTTACAAAAATTAAAACCTCCTGTACAAAAATAATTTTTTTGATTTTGCCAACTTCTGGCGCTAATAACTTTTTTATACTTTGGTTTATGGAGCTGTGGGTGGTGTCATTTTTTGTGAAATTGGATAATATTTTCAATGATATAATTTTTAGGAGTGTACGACCTTTTGATCACTTTTTATAGATTTTTTTATATTTTTCAACTTTTTTTTTCTTTTTCGACTTTGGGCGCTATTTTCCGTTACGGGGTTAGACGCATTGAAAAACCGTTATCATATTTTGATAGATCGGGCATTTTCGGATGCGTCGATACCTAATGTGTTTATAATTTTTACAGTTTATTTATATGTATGTCCAGCGTCGGACTGGCCCACCGGAGTACCGGAGAATCCTCCGGTGGGCCCCAACGCCTGCTGGGTCCCTCTGCTCCTAAAAATCCGATGCCTGCGGGGCCCCGGCGCTCCGATGACAGCGCGGCCCCGCGCGCCCGATGTCTGCGCAGCCCCGCGCGCCTGATGTCTGCTGCTGGTCTGGTGGGTCCCGGCATCCTGTGTTACGGCGGTGACGTCACCGCATGCGCGACGACACTCAGTGCGGCCTGTGTCTCATTGAGAAGGCGAGTTCCCTCAGCTGCTGCATGGTAAGGCCCTCTGTGTGTGTGTGTGTCTATTCTGGGGTGGGGCATGTATCAAGTAGGGTCACATGCAGGGCTCTGATGAAGATGGGTGCCTATAATATTGAATGTCCCACCTGATGCCACCCATTAGAGACCCCAGAATGTGAGAATTATCTTCTGCTTCGCTATGTCCATAGTCACACAGTAACACAACGCCCTGAGAGGATATGCAAATGAAGGCGCAATAAAGTTCCCTTCCACAGCCAAAGGACCTTGTACTACAAGTGAAGAAGGAAGATCTAGGAGTCCTCAGTCATGGCGGTGGATCCAAGTGAAGAAGGAAGATCTAGGAGTCCTCAGTCATGGCGGTGGATCCAGACACAGTCAGACGTATTATCAGTGAGTTCAGCTTTGATAGGTGTAGATACGGCAGCCAGGGTTTCCGGCAAATTCTCATCCAGTTCTTTGGGTTTTCTGGTCATGGGAAATCTTCATTCATTAACAGCTGTAAATACGTTTGGGAAGATGGCGAGTACAAGAACTGTACAGAGTCTGCTGATTCACGTGGAGGTCACACAATGGAGAGGAGATCCTACCCCCTGACACACAACATCACCCTGGTGGACAACCGCGGTTTTGGAATCATTGGAGGTTATGAGAGTGGAGAGATCTTTGCTCAGCTTGGTGAGTAGAAATGTGACAGAGTAATGTCCTGTAGACACGACGACATTTGTGAAGCCACTAATAAATGCCCTCAAAGAGACACATCTTCACTCTGCACAGGGCACTCAGATGTGTGTATCACTGAGTCTGTAAGACTATGAGGATCTCGATGAGCCATATGGTAGGTCGGTGAGTGACATCAACAATGATTCAACTGAGGTTTCTTAAAGGGGTTTTGCAAGAAGCAGAAAGACTCCTGAGAGGCCGGGACAGCTCGTTACTGCTGCAGTGATGGATCTCTGTCATCCAATGCCTCCAGTCACACCAGATCAGAAGCAGCGACACCGTGTCCCAATTCTTGGCCTCCACTGTCACATCTAGATGGACAATGGGTACATGTGAGGGATTGGCTGGACGCAATGAACTGGGCAATGCCACTTTGACTGTGACTGAACCTGAAGCCGTAGAGACCAGGGGCCACCAGTGGAGCACCGAGGGCCAAGAGGAGGGTGGAGGATCTTTCTCTCTATTTGCCCTCTCCATAGTTTTACGTATTATGGAAACCCCCTTAAATACATCTTAATCATTTTGCTTTTTGAGGACTAGAAATCTACCGCTGCTCCTAATGGTCTTTCTTTTCCATTTTGAAAGCTAATTTGTTGCCCCTGAATGAACCAGTGCGATGGACCCAGAAGTACGAGCTGATCAACAAAATTAATCTTGCCAGGAGCAGCGTCAAAATGTCAGACTTTGTGGTTCCAGTCCTTGTCTACAGGTAAGACACATAGGGGCAGATTTACTTACCCGGTCCATTCGCGATCCAGCGGCGCGTTCTCTGCGGCAGTTCCTCCAACGTCCACCAGGTGTCGCTGCTGCGCTGAATGCACTGGAGTTCACCAAGCCAGGCCGAGTGAAGGTAAGCGCGTGTCGAGCGCCACTTTTATTTTTTTTAAATACGCCGTTTTTTCCGAATCCATCGGTTTTTTCCACGGCCACGCCCCCCGATTTCCGTCACGTGCATGCTGGCGCCAATGCGACACAATCCGATCGCGTGTGCCAAAATCCCGGGGGAATACAGGGAAAATCAGCGCAAAAAGGAAACATTCGCGTAACCCGCCAGAAAAAACTGCGCTAAAAAGCAGATCAGAAATTCAGAAGCGCCAGAAAAGTGTCCGTTTTACAAGTAGCGCAATGATTTTGCGCCCAAAAAAAGAAGTTGTGAGTGTTGGAAAAACACTGATATTGTGGTGTCGACACTTCCTTAATAAGACGCCAGAGCCGCAGCAAGGGAATAACATCTCCGCCAGGCTTCCATGGAAAAGTTACTCATAAATGTCCCCAGAGGCTACAGATGATGGGGGACATTTATCATTGGTTTTCCTGGGCTCACAGTAGTCACATTGAGGGTTTTTGAGACTTTTCACTGCTAAAAAGTTTCCCAGGACTATATACACCTCTTCATTAATCTGGAGTAAACCTAGAACTACTGTTAGTGCAACACCGAGCAAAGCCAGAGGCATGACTTTTTATGAATTTTAAAACTTTTTTAGGACTCTAGAACTCTAACTCTAGAACCCCATTGCCTGTGTGTATAACTCTAGAACCCCACTGCCTGTGAATATAACTCTAGAACCCACACAACCTGTGTATATAACTTTAGAACTTGTAAAATTTGTACAAAGATCACTCTGGGTCCCCAGGCATATAAGCCCCTGTATCCTGGGTTTGGGTCAGTAGCGCTGGGGTTTTCGGATCAGTACAATCAGTGATCAGTCCTGGCACCTCCCATGTGTGCTCCAGGTTCTTACACTTTAAACTTCTCTTATCTTCTCAGTGTCAAGAAATCAGTAACAGCGGAAGAGGAAGGAGAACTGAAGGCCGTGTTACAGATCTCAGAGACGCTGACAGGTAACAGGTCCAGACAGTACCGGAGGTTCTAAGATTCCGGGCTGATCCCTGCTCTCCCACCTTGTGGTCTTCTTCATTCATTATACATAAAACTAAGAAGCAATGGGAGTCATTTACTAAGGGCCCGAATAGCTCTTTTTCGTCGTGTTTCCCGAAAATGACCGATTTGCGCTGAATTGCCCCGGATTTTTGGCGCACGTGATCAGATTGTGGCGAATCGGCGCCTGCATGCACGCGGCGTAAATCGGGGGGGCGTGGCTGTCGGATGAAAAAATGTGTCGCATGACACGCACTTACATGCACCCAGCATAGCTTGGTGACCTCCAGTGAACTCCGACGGACTTCAGCGCAGCAGCGACACCTGGTGGACATCGGGCGCACGACCTTAGTGAATCGCCGGAAGACCCGAATCAGCGTCGGAGAACGAGCCGCTGGATCGTGAATGGACCAGGTAAGTAAATCTGCCCCAGTAGGGCTCATTTACTAAGGACTCGGCGCCAGTTGGACTTTACAGGTTCTTTTCAGTGAAAACTCCTTGTACATGTATATAAGAAGTGTCTGAGCCACAAATGAGTCGCACTATTCTTCATGTCACACAAATCTCTGCCCTGCAGAAGGCGACCGCTGCTCATTCAGACCACGTGTCAGATTTATCATGCAAAGTCCAACAGAATTTTGTCACACGCCCCATGTTAAAGCTGCACAAAAACAAAGTGGTGCCCTCTGTCAGAGCAGCACAGGGGGCGCCAGATTCATGAGGAACGGACACCAGAAATCATGAATATGGCGCCCCCTGCACTATACACAGGACACTGCACATAGCACATAGTACCCCCCCTGCACATAGTACGCCCCACGCACATAGTACCTCACTGCACATAGTACACCCCCTGCATATAGTACACACCCCCTGCACATAGTACACACCCTGCATATAGTACACACACTGCACATAGTACACCCCCTGCACATAGTACACAGGACCCTGCACAAAGTACACACCCTGCATATAGTACACACACCCTGCACATAGTACACACTGCACATATTACACTCCCTGCACATAGTACACCCCCAGCACATAGTACACACCCTGCACATAGTACACCCCCCTGCACATAGTACACCTCCTGCACATAGTACACCCCCTGCACATAGTACACCCCCTGAACATAGTAAACCCCCCTGCACATAGTACACCCCCCTGCACATAGTGCACACCCTGCACATAGTACACCTCCTGCACATAGTACACCCCTGCACATAGTACACCTCCTGCACATAGTACACACCTCCTGCACAAAGTACACACCCCCTGCACATAGTACACCCTGCACATAGTACACCCCCTGCACATAGTACACCCTGCACATAGTACACCTCCTGCACATAGTATACACACTGCACATAGTACACACACTGCACATAGTACACACCCCCTACACATAGTACACACTGCACATAGTACACACCCTGCACATAGTACAGCCTGCACATAGTACATCCCCTGCACATAGTACACACACTGCACATATTACACACTGCACATAGTACCCCCCCTGCACATAGTACACCCCCTGCACATAGTACACACACTGCACATAGTACACACTGCACATAGTACACACCCCCTGCACATAGTACACCCTGCACATAGTACACACATTGCACGTAGTACACACCCTGCACATAGTACACCCTGCACATAGTACAACCCCTGCACATAGTACAACCCCTGCACATAGTACAACCCCTGCACATAGTACACCCCCTGCACATAGTACGCCCCCTGCACATAGTACACAGGACACTGCACATAGTACACAGGACCCTGCACATAGTACATAGGACCCTGCACATAGTGTACACCCGGCACATAGTACACACACTGCACATAGTACACCCCCTGTGCATAGTACACACTGTAAAATAGTACCCACCTGCACATAGTACACTGCACAAAGTACACACTGCACATAGTACACCCCCTGCAATAGAACACAGACTGCAAAGGAGGGAGGACACTGCTCATAGTACAAACTGCAAAGGAGGGAGGACACTGCACATAGTACAGACTGCACAGGAGGGAGGACACTGCACATAGTACAGAGTGCACAGGAGGGAGGACACTGCTCATAGTACAGACTGCACAGGAGGGAGGACACTGCTCATAGTACAGACCCTGCAATAGAACACAGACTGCAAAGGAGGGAGGACACTGCTCATAGTACAAACTGCAAAGGAGGGAGGACAACTGCACAATCAGTTACAGACGGCCGGAGGGGAGGACACTGCTCATTAAGACACGCATGACGACTGCACAGGAGTGAGGGCACTGCTCATAGTACATACTGCAAGGGGGAGGACACTGCTCATAGTACAACGCAATAGGGAGGACCTGCCCATAGTACAGACTGCACAGGAGGGAGGACACTGCTCATAGTACAGACGATGCACATGAGGGGAGGACACTGCTCTTACAGACTGCACAGGAGGGAGGGACAGCTACACATAGTACACCTAAGCACAGTGAGGGAGGACCACTGCACATAGTACAGACTGCAAGAGGGAGGACAATGCACATAGTACAGACTGCACAGGAGGGAGGACACTGCACATAGTACAGACTGCACCAGAGGGAGGAGACTGCACATAGTACAGACTGCACAGGAGGGAGGAGACTGCACATAGTACAGACTGCACAGGAGGAAGGACACTGCACATAGTACAGACTGCACAGGAGGAGGACATTGCACATAGTACAGACTGCACAGGAGGAAGGACATTGCACAGAGTACAGACTGCACAGGAGGGAGGACACTGCTCATAGTACAGACTGCACAGGGGGGAGGACACTGCACATAGTACAGACTGCACAGGAGGGAGGACACTGCACATAGTACAGACTGCACAGGAATAGGACATTGCACATAGTACAGACTGCACCGGAGGGAGGACATTGCACATAGTACAATAAATAGTAGCAGAGGTACCGCACTCTACTGGAGTATGTGGTGCTCAAGAAAATTGGGATTCTCGGTCCACTTCATATAACTGCACAGGAGGGAGGACACTGCACATAGTACAGACTGCACAGGAGGGAGGATACTGCACATAGTACAGACTGCACAGGAGGGAGGACACTGCACATAGTCCAGACTGCACAGGAGGGAGGACACTGCACATAGTCCAGACTGCACAGGAGGAGGACATTGCACAAAGTGCAGACTGCACAGGAGGGAGGACACTGCAGATAGTACAGACTGCACAGATGAGAGGACACTGCACATAGTACAGACTGAACAGAAGGGAGGAGACTGCACATAGTACAGACTGAACAGAAGGGAGGAGACTGCAGATAGTACAGACTGCACAGGAGGGAGGACACTGCACATAGTACAGACTGCACCGGAGGGAGGATACTGCACAGGAGGGAGGACACTGCACAGGAGGAAGGACACTGTACATAGTACAGACTGCACAGGAGGGAGGACACTGCACATAGCACCGACTGCACAGGAGGGAGGACACTGCACATAGTACAGACTGCACAGGAGGAGGACATTGCACATAGTACAGACTGCACAGGAGGGAGGACACTGCACATAGTACAGACTGCACAGGAGGAGGACACTGCAGTGCCCTCTGCCCCCCAGTAATGTGCCCTCTGCCCCCCAGTAATGTGCCCTCTGCCCCCCAGTAATGTGCCCTCTTTTCTTTACTGAATAAAAAATATTATATAATAATAATATTAATATATATAATAATATATTGATATATATAATAATAATATTTTCCATTGTGTATCTAATTCTGTGCTCGGGTCCTGTTTCTGGAGACGACCTTTTCCTGACCCTCATCAGACACTCAGTAAGCTGAGAAAAGCATTGCCTTGCATGCACAGCACTCGCCCTTGTGATTCTCCGCTCCTTCTGGCAGGGGGCAGGTTGGTTTATAAAGTTCATTTTCTGGGGATAGAAACTATGCATTTGTTTTCTAGCTGACAGCAGTGGGCGAGAGTCTGCATAGAGCTATGGGAACCTGTCATTAGGTTTGTTAGTGGAAATCTGGTGACAGTTTCCCTTTAAGTTAAATAAATGAAAGAGAGAAATAATTGAACATTAGGCCCGGGAGGCAGGACGCGAGATTCGTATTATGCAGAGGGAGTCTCTGTATTAGGGCAGCATTTGGGGGAAAGAGGAGTAAACTCTATGCCCCCTTTAGGGCTTGTACGCGCCCCAGCACTTCCTCATCGGTGACGCCTTCACGTTCATTGTGACCCTGAGGTCTGGACTAGTCCCTGGTAAAGCGGAAAACTCCTTTCATGATATAAAATATGTGAAAATTCTTAAACCCAGAACATTTTATATTTTCTAGAAAAGACGCTTTA
The DNA here is from genome assembly GCA_019512145.1 of Engystomops pustulosus. NCBI lineage: Eukaryota > Metazoa > Chordata > Amphibia > Anura > Leptodactylidae > Engystomops > Engystomops pustulosus. The sequence continues at coordinate 199,225 of WNYA01000203.1, read as the reverse complement.
CGGCTCAGAATTGGTGAGGTCCATGTTTGTGGCGGAGGAAACCAGAGATAAATTTGAGCGGATGGATGTCACCATAAAGCGCGGGGATAAGGTAAGGAGTATGAAAAGGCAAAAAACAGGAGCCCTAAACTCCAAGAGCCCTGCCCGCTTGCCTCTGCATATCCAAATCTCTGTACAACCACTAAGACAGTCCCTCCCTAGACTGTACAGACATGTAACACATAAGGGGTAGTAAACAGTTCAGCTCACACCTGCAAGAGCCCATAGGGAACAGAAGTGCAAATACAGAAGAGTAGTCACTAATCAAAGCCAGGAATCAAATACTAAGAGCAAATAAAGCAGAGCAGAAAATCTGCAAAAACCAGCAAGGACTGAGCTGCACGCAGGATATTTATAGTAAGGATGACCCGGGTGGTAGGTGCAGGCACTCACAGGTCAGAGCCCGGCTGCAGTTGTGGTGATTACAACCACTAGAACATGGCTGTCACCGGTGGACGAGAGTAAATAGGAACAGTCAGCGTTTCCTCAACTTATTAGCGCTAGTTAAAAAAGACGCGTAACAACCCATTTGTGGTTCTGCAGGACTCGTGTGTTATGTCACAGTACATGCTCCGCAGAGGCGTGCACAGTACATGCTCCGCAGAGCTGTCTCCTTTAGTCTTGGACTAGTCTGTCCTCTCTTCCTTGAGTCTTGGTCTCTCTTCCCCATGTATTATTAGTCTCTTCTGTCTAGGCTTTTCCCTCCAATCTTCGTCTCCTCTATCTAGTCTTGGTTTCCTCTCTCTGATGTCCGTGTATCTTAGTCTCTCTTCCCTATGTAGTATTAGTCTCTTCTGTCTAGTCTTAGGCTTTTCCCTCCAATCTTCGTCTCCTCTATGTAGTCTTGGTTTCCTCTCTCTGATGTCCGCGTATCTTAGTCACTCTTCCCTATGTAGTATTAGTCTCTTCTGTCTAGTCTTAGGCTTTTCCCTCCGGTCTTGGTCTCCTCTATCTAGTCTTGGTTTCCTCTCTCTGATGTCCGTGTATCTCTTGGTTTCCTCTCTCTGATGTCCGTGTATCTTAGTCTCTCTTCCCCATGTATTATTAGTCTCTTCTGTCTAGTCTTGGTTTCCTCTCTCTGATGTCCGTGTATCTTAGTCTCTCTTCCCTATGTAGTATTAGTCTCTTCTGTCTAGTCTTAGGCTTTTCCCTCCAATCTTCGTCTCCTCTATCTAGTCTTGGTTTCCTCTCTCTGATGTCCGTGTATCTCTTGGTTTCCTCTCTCTGATGTCCGTGTATCTTAGTCTCTCTTCCCTATGTAGTATTTGTCTAGTCTTACACTTCTCTCTTCTCTCTTCAGTCTCCAGTCTTGGTTTCCTCCAACTAATCTATAACTAAGTATAAAGTTTTGTTTTTCCCTATCAAATATTGATCCCCTCTAATCTTGTGAAATAAAATAGAGAAAACCTGTTACCAGGTTTCACAATGATTATGCATCCATGGAAAGAAAATTCTTCTATACCGGACAAATGAAATAATGTAGATAAAATGCTCCTTTATTTCACATACTTTAAAAACCACAAGGAGACCACTACAAAGAAAACTTTGATGTCTTTTGAGTAGAGATAAGCGAGCACTGAAATGCTTGAGTGCTCATTATTCAAGACGAACTTTTCCCGATGCTCGAGTGCTCGTTTCGAATAACGAGCCCCATTGAAATCAATGGGAGACTCGAGCATTTTTTCAATGTGTCATTTTATTGAGAAATAATGTCTTATGATAAGAAAACATTGCAGATGTTTCCATACATCTGCTATCTTATCAGAAGACATTAGCGCAGAAAGGTGTTCTTCACAATAGTATATAAAGAACAATATGTTTCCATACATCTGCAATGTCTTCTTCACACATATTGTTCTTCACATATTATTGTGAAGAACACCGTTCTGCACTCGTGTCTTCTGATAAGATAGCAGATCTATGGAAACATCTGCAATGCGTTCTTCACTGAAGAACGCATTGCAGATGTTTCCATACATCTGCTAACTTACCAGAAGACATTTTGCATTGACTCGAGCAGTTCTCAAGGGGGCGAAATACTCGTCCGAGCAACGAGCCGTTTCAAGTACGCTAATAATCGAACGAGCATCAAGCTCAGACGAGTATGTCCGCTCATCTCTACTTATGAGCCATTGTGGTTCTACATCAATGGTTCCATATATATCATCTGTTCTTTTATTGTAGTGGTGTCCTGTGTATATCTAAATTACATCATTTACCTGGAAGCTGGAGAAACTGTTTTCTTTTCAGTATAGAATCTTACTGCCCCCAACATGAGCCATTGATGACCAATTGAGGTTGGTGACAAAAAACATTTCCTTTCTTCTTTTGCAATTACAAAAGATTGTGTATGACCTGATGGTTTTCATGGTGACACCAGCAACTTCTTTCTTTGACCTTTTCAGGCAGAAGTAAGGTCCTGGTGGTGTTGGATGATCTGGAGAATTGCTATGATACTGAGAGGCAGAGGATCCTGGAGGCACAGCCCAGCCTCAGGTCCCTCTCCTCTCAGCTCCTCCTCTTCCCTGAAACAGGAAAAATTGAAGAAGCCAAACAGAAGCGAGATGAATTCCATAAATTTCTTGGCAGCAATATAGCAGTGGAATATCTCCAAGGTATGAATGAAGCAGTAGGATGCACAGGCCAAGTCTATGGCCAGATTCCCAATAATCTGGAATACTGTAGATACTGTAGGAGACACCACATAGTCTGACATCAGCAGATTCCATAGGGTCAGTGTAAAATGCCGACAACCGGCAGGAACCATGAAGATTGTTAACATCCTATTACTCCACAGGTGATTGGACATCTTCTTCACGCTCTGCTTTTTTCACACCCACAAATGTTTCACAAGTAAGTTCTTTACATTGTGACTTTCTTACTTTTGTTCATTACAATGAAACATTGAAAAACTCTAAAATCTAAGATCTCCCCTGATTAACATGTATGGACATGAAGCTGATCGCTCACTGACATGAGATTAGCTCGTAGACTCTATCACTGGTGGCCATCCCACACTTTATAGCCTTTCCCGTCCATATGGAAAGCTTCATGGGAAAGATAATAAATCTTGTTTTACTCTTAGAAAAGTGGCAAAGCCTCCCCAGATGCTCTCCATAACTGGTCTATAAAGAACATAGATCAACTACATGAAGTTCAACAACCCTTTAAATCAGGACTGAAAATCGTCATCTTCTCAAGGTGTGCTCAAAGTAATTACCGCTGGTTGGTGGATTGGCTGAAGACCAAGTGTCTGATGAGAGCAGATGATGTCCATGGCGTCTACATCACTAATAATTACACAGATTTTTACTCTGAGATCATAAACTGCTCCTTTGCCATCCTGTACCACACACAAAAACACGGACGACTCAACATCACAGACGTCACCGACTCCTTATACGATGCGGAGCTCAGAGACCTCTCCGAGTATCTCGGTATGTGAGAAATATCCCATGGATTGTCCTGATGTCATGGCAGTAGATCCAGGGAGTCTGACTGATTTTTACACTTTTTTGCAGGTAAGGACAGAGTCATTGTGGTAATCGATGATGTGCAGAATACGGACTCATCTGAGAAGACCCGGATCCTGGAGAACCAGCCCAGCATCGGTAGACTGGCCGCCGATCTATTCCTGTTCAATGAAAGGAAGGACAACGTGGAGAACCTGGAAAATATACAGAGAATCCTAAGGAGGAAAACCCAAGAAGATGAAACCATCGACACGGGTAAATATCAACCAGCCGTGATGTTTTCTCAGTCTTGGTTCTTGGAGCCACCCATGGTGCAACCTACTACGTGTCTTCTTCTGTACTAAAGGGATTTGTCCCTAAATCTGAAGTGTGTTGAAGTAAGAGACATAGGGGGTCATTTACTAAGGGCCCGATTCGCGTTTTCCCGACGTGTTACCCGAATATTTCCGATTTGCGCCGATTTCCCCTGTATTGCCCTGGGATTTTGGCGCACGCAATCGGATTGTGACACATCGGCGCCGGCATGCACGCGACGGAAATCGGGGGGCTAGCCGAACAAAAACCCGACGGATTTGGAAAAACCGCAGCATTTAAAAAAAGAAATGTGTCGCTTGGGACGCGCTCACCTTCACTTGGTCCAGCCCGGTGAATTCCGGCGCGTTCAGATGCTTTTCAGTGCAGCAGCGCCACCTGGTGGACGGCGGAGGAACTACCTTGATGAATCCCGTCCGGACCCGAATCCAACGCAGAGAACGCGCCGCTGGATCGCGAACGGACCGGGTAAGTAAATCTGTCGCCATTGTTGTCTTGGTAGATTTGTCCTGCATTTGGCTGTCACCACAACATGGACTCTACACCAAATTATTTTTGGACAAGAATTACCCTATAATGTTCAATAATATCTGGCATAAGTGTAAGTAAATTTGTGAGACTGTGGAGCTCCACAAACCCCCCACCACGAGCGTCATCCCCTTTTATAACTCTTCATAAAAGTCACAGGCGTCCTTGCGATTTATGTCTCGGATCACAGGCACACCTGTGGCCCCCCTCCATGGCAGCGCCCTCCCCAGACCTCACTCACTTCTCCAAGCTCCTGCTTCTGTCCCGGCCGGTCGGCATGTGCATCCCCATTCCCTAAGGCGCGCGTGCCGGCTCTCGAGGATTTAAAGGCCAGCCCACCGCTCATTGGCGCTGGACACTTCCAGGTTCCTACTTTAACCGGCTGCTTCCATCAACCCATAGTGTTACGTGCCTATGCAAAAGCTTCCTCCAGTGTTCCTTGTGTCAGCTCTGATCTCCCGTTGTGACCCCAGACCTGACCCTGACGTTGCTCCTGTTCTGCAAGTCTTGACCTCCTGCTCCATTCCAGACACTGCATCTCTGCCGCCTGCCCTGACTGTCTGCTTGTTCCTGACTCCTAGACTGCCTGCTGAATTGGTACTTTGACCTTGGCGGCCACCTCAGACAAGTCGTACCTGTGGAACGACCTGGTGGCACCACCCTGCAGCAAGTCCAACCCACTTTGCGGCGGGCTCTGCTGAAGACCGGGTGCCACTTAGATTCCGATCCCAGGTGTCGGCTTGTGTCATCCTCCGCGGTGGTCCAGGGGGTTCACTGACCCTGAGCTAATGCAGTGATGCTAGGTCCTGCTCCAGTTATCCATCGTACTGGAGAGGAACCTTGCTTTTCCTAGATTGAATAAACTGGTAAGAGGTGGACGCAGTATTAGGAGAGGGTGACAATACCTTTTTTGGGTAATCGCACAACTTTTCATATGGACAAAATTATTTGGACTACATCTGATCTCACAATCACAAATATATTTAAGAAGATTAATTGAATATTTTAAGCTTATCTTAAGATCCTCTGATCAGGGCTCAACTATCTAGGAAGACGGTATAAATGTTTTCCACTTGTACACAGAGTTTCCAAGGGATTATCCAGGTCAGGATCATTACCGTCACATGCTGAGAGCGTCCCATGCTGAGAGCGTCACATACTGAGACCGTCACATGCTGAGAGCGTCACATACTGAGAGCGTCACATACTGAGACCGTCACATACTGAGAGCGTCACATACTGAGAGCGTCACATACTGAGACCGTCACATACTGAGAGCGTCACATACTGAGAGCGTCACATACTGAGAGCGTCCCATGCTGAGAGCGTCACATACTGAGAGCGTCACATGCTGAGACCGTCACATACTGAGAGCGTCACATACTGAGAACACTGAGCGTAGAAACCACAACTCATGAACCTTCATCATTACAGGGATCTTCCCCATCGTAGTTCTGACCCACAAAACAAGTGGCGAGTTGACGCAGAGGATAGCCACCTTCAAGAATATGGGAGCCGACAAGATTTTTGCAATTGAAAATTACACTCCAGAAGATCATTATAAGAGGAGGCCCAAACATGAGGCTGTCCTCCACTTCCTACACGAGGTGGTGCGAGATGTCCAGTTCCAGCTGTCTAATCCTAGAAACCCAGAGAGGGAAATGAGAAGACGCAGGAGATACGTGATAATGTACGTGAAGGAGCGGGAGAAGATGATCAGGAAGCAAGACTCACAGAGGAGGAGGGTCCTGGAGAGGAGGATGGAAGCAATGGAGACAAACGACCCCCCTGTGGGTGCAGATCACGAGAGACAACGAAGGCTTGAGGAAGACATCAGGAGAATGAGGGCCATGATGGCCAACCTGGATGTGGAGGAAGAGTCAGCCTACGCTCAGCCGGGCAATCGCTTGAAGCGATTGGCCTCATAAGTGGAGGTGGGTTCTCTGAAGGACGATATTTATGAGGACATGTAGGGACCTACCCCGATTAGACGTCTCCTGATCCTTCTCATGGTCCTGGTGCTGAGACCGATCTACTTGTTCCATAGGTTTTGGTCAAAAGATTAGTTGTCCCTTCTCCATCTTCCAGGGATATTATCAGACGTTTCTCGCAGTGTTCACAGAAGGTGATGGACTGCTCCTGCTCCTGGTCACATCTCTGCACTTATCACATGATACATGTGACGGCCTCATGATGGAGGATGTCACTTCATTTATTTGTAATGTGTAAAGGGAATCCCCCACCAGAATCCATCCTGATTACCCAGGGACATTACTCATAGATCCAGGCACCAGGACTGTGGTGATCTTCTTATATTTGTTTACCTGGGGGGGTATTACCAGCGCCCCTCTGTGATGTAGCTTCAAAGGCTGTTACACTGTGCAGGAGCACTTCCCCTTCCACTGTTTAAGATTCCAGTAGGTAGAGGGAGAGGTGAAGTGCTGAGCGAGCAGGGGGACAGTGTAACAGTCTGTAAGGCCTGATCAGAGAGGGGTTAGGGTAGCTCTTGTGTCTCATTAGCATAAATATGAAAGTTGATTTTAGAAGGAAGGAGGTCATCAAAATAGCAAATATAAGAAGATTTCCGGAGTCCTGGTGCCTGGAGCTATGAGTAATGTCCTGGGTTTATCATCATGGATTCTGATTGGAGATTTTCTTGAATTACGAAAAAACTTTGTTTTACTTTAAGGGATTGTACATTAAAAAAATAAAAGACTTGATTTTTTTCACCCCAAAATTACAAAGTTTTGCATGAGGTGGTTGAGATGAGGAGCCGCGTAGAAGGAGGTGAAGGATCTCCGGACTGACGTCTATGATAGAAACTTCCTGGAGGGAAAAATTTTGGAAACTTTTTGACTGATGTTATGTCTGTGGTCGGTTCTGCTACATTTCTGGGCCCCGGGCTCCGGGATCTTATACATTGTAGAGAAAAAGAAATACGGTAATAGATAAATGACTGAAATCACAGGTCAGAGCCCCTGCCCGACATCAAGAAACATATACACAGCGGGTACAGGGAGAATTAGCATTTTTCACTCTGTTTCATTGTAGCCAATTTGTAAGAAGTGTTTATTTTGCTTACAAATGTGCCCTCTGCCCCCCAGTAATGTGCCCTCTGCCCTCCAGTAATGTGCCCTCTGCCCCCCAGTAATGTGCCCTCTGCTCCCCAGTAATGTGCACTCTGCCCTCCAGTAATGTGCCCTCTGCCCTCCAGTAATGTGCCCTCTGCCCCCCCAGTAATGTGCCCTCTGCCCCCCCCAGTAATGTACACTCTGCCCCCCAGTAATGTGCCCTCTGCCCCCCCAGTAATGTGCCCTCTGCCCCCCCAGTAATGGGCACTCTGATCCCCAGTAATGTGCCCTCTGCTCCCCAGTAATGTGCCCTCTGCCCCCCAGTAATGTGCCCTCTGCTCCCCAGTAATTGTGCACTCTGCCCCTCCAGTATGTGCCCTAGTGCCCTCCAGTAATGTGCCCTCTGCCCCCCAGTCCCCCCAGTAATGTCCTATAACGCCCCCCAGTAATGTTGCCTCTGCCCCCAGTAATGTGCCCTCTCTGCCCCATAGTAATGTGCCCTCTGCTCCCAGTAATGCTCTGCCCTCCCAGTAAGGCCCTGCCTCAGAATGTTCCCTGCCCCCCATAGTAATGTGCCTCTGCCCCCCGTAATGTGACGCCTGCCCCCCCCCGCCCTCAGTAATGTGTGCCCTCGGCCCCCCCAGTAATGTGCCCTCTGCCCCCCCAGTAATTGTCCCTCTGCCCCCCACAGTAATGTGCCCTTGTCCCCAGTAATGTGCACTCGCTGCCCTCCCAGTAATGTGCCTCGCTCTGCCCTCCAGTAATGTGCCTCTGCCCCCCCCATTAATGTGCCCTCTGCCCCCCAGTAAGTAGCCCTCTGCCCCCCCAGATGTGGGCCCCCTGCCCCCCACGTAATGTGCCCTCTGCGCCCCCCAGTATGTGCCCTCGTGCTCCCCCCAGTAATGATGCCTCTGCCCCCCCTAGTAATGTGCCCTCTGACCCCCCCCCAGTAATGTGCCCTCTGCCCCCCGTAATGTGCCCCCTATGCCCCCCCCAGTAATGTGCCCTCTGCCACCCGCCCCAGTATCCCTGCCCCATACGCCCCGTGCCCCGTATTTGCCCTTGCCCCCAGCCTGCCCCCCAGTAATGTGCCCTCTTTCCCCCAGTAATGTGCCCTCTGCCCCCCAGTAATGTGCCCTCTGCTCCCCCAGTAATGTGCCCTTTTTGCTAAATGTTTAAATAAGAATCTGATATATCACATGGGCATAAGTACTCCGCCCCTGGTGATAATTACTCGGCATATAGGGATAAGTACTCAGCCTCCAGGGATAAGTATTCAGCCCCTTTGCTGTGACATTCATATGTAACCCACATGCTGTTCAATTTCTTCTGGTCCTCTTCTGGGTTTAATTAAAGTTATTTGACCAATTAGGAAAGGCACACACCTGTCTAAATAAGACCTCATAGCTCACAGTGCAGGTCTGAGAACATGAGAATCGTAAGGTCTAAGGAACTGCCCAAGGAGTTCAGAGACAGAATTGTGGCAAGATACAAATATGGCCCAGTTAGAAAAATATACCCATAGAAATACACACTGGCAATGAGAGCAAAAAGTACAACATTTTAATTAATCCATAAATGCTTTACAAAAAAGTGACATCACGTCAGTGAGATATTATGGGTGTATGAAGAGGGCTCAGGCCCTAACGTCATCACAGCCTCGGGTCTTTGTATGTTTCTGAAGAGCCAGTGGCACATTGTAATGAATCCTATGTAAAAATCACATATACTGCACTACAGGATTATTGCAGTATGTGGTAGGAGTGATCAGACCATCTAGGGTTAAAGTACCATAGAGGCTCTAAATAATAGTAAATAAAAATGTCAAAAATATAAAAATAGTAATAAAATATAAAAAAATAAAATCAACCCCTTTTTCTACAACTGATATAAGTAAAGAGTAAGTAAACAGTGAAATTTACAAACATTTTAGGTATCGCCGCGTCCCAAGATGCCCGATCCATCAAAATATAAAAAACAGTCATTCCCAGCAGTGAAACACATAATGGAAAATAGCAGCCAAATGTCCGAAATGCAACTTTTACACCATTTTGCATAACATAAAAAATGTAATAAAAAGTGGCAAAAGGTCCTCATCATCGCAGCAATGAAAACACATCAGCGCGCAAAAAATAACACCTCACACAGCTCCGTGCACCGAAGTATGAAAAATGTATTAGTATCAGTAGATAGGGTTAAAAAAGTAGGCGGTAACGTGTTTCGGACAAAATCGCATAATAGTCCATAGGATACTGTCACGGGTGCTCCCGGGATCCCTGTCTCGTATCGCGGGCGCACCCGTGTCCCTCTGTGTACCATCGGAGCCCATGGGTACTCGCCTCTGCTGGCTCCGGCGGAGATCTCTGCGCACACGCCCGCATCCCCCAGGGCGCTTGCGCCGGCTTGCTAAGATCTAAAGTGATTTAAAGGGTGCAGCGATAATTGCCGCTGGCCTGACATAAACTCCTGCCCCTTCTTGTGACCCTTGCCGGATCTTCAAGCCATCCCCTGAAGAGAAAGCTCCCCTGTATATCCTACATTCCTGTGTATCCTGCTGTCCCATGTGCCAGTCCGTTCCTGTGTTCAAGATCCGTGTGCCAGTCCGTTCCTGTGTTCCACATCCGTGTTCCAGTTCCTGCATTTCCAGACGTGGTGTTCCTGTGCTGTTCTCCCGCTGTCACCCCGAGTACAGACTGTCTCCTGCATTACTACCTTGTTCCACAGGCTAGTTGCACCTGTGGAACGACCTGGTGGTACCCTGCCGCAGCAAGACCATCCCGCTTTGCAACGGGCTCTGATGAAGACCAGGTGCCACTTAGACTCCGGTCCCATGGCCAGTACAATCTCCTGCGGTGGTCCAGAGGGTCTACAGACTCACAGTCCTGACAATAAGATCCGGCCATGTACCCCGCCAAGGAGCCACGTCAGATACTGGCTGAACTTTCCGGTGTTGTCGCCCGGCAGTCGCAGCAGATTGCTGCCCAAGGAGAACTTCTAGTCCAAGTCGCTTCTGCTCTCCAACAGCTGCTTGACTCTCAGCATCAGCATCAGGCCCCTGTGACTACTCCTGTGGCAGTTCCAGCCACTACCTCAGCGGCTTCTCCTGTCATCCCGGCTTGTCCACCGGCACCAGAGCCTAGGCTAAGGCTGTCTATGCCTAAGAAATATGATGGCAATCCCAAACTGTGCAGAGGATTCATCACCCAGTGCTCACTGCATTTAGAGTTAATGCCATCTCAGTTTGTCAGCGAGTGCTCCAAGGTGGCGTTCATCATCAGCCTCCTCTCTGGGAAGGCCCTGGCCTAGGCTACTCCTCTGTGGGACAAGAATGATTCAATTACAGCCACCCATACCACTTTCCTGGCAGAGTTCCGGTCCGTGTTTGAGGATCCAGCCCAAGCCTCCTCAGCAGAAACAGCGCTACTGAACCTACGCCAAGGAGACTCATCTGTGGGAGTATACGCTGTCCAGTTTCGCACCTTGCCATCTGAACTCTGTTGGAAATATGCGCGACCTTTAAGAAAGGACTGTCCTCTCCAGTTAAAGATGCATTGGCTGCCCGTGATCTGGCAGCTACTCTGAGTGGTCTTATTACCTTGGCCAACCGTATAGTCTTGCAGTTCTTGAAACGAGCTGAAGAGTTGTAGCACGAGCCACCTCTAGCCCAGCTTCCACATCTGCCTCGGTTGTCTCCGGTCTTCCAGAAGCAGTTCTTGCCTCTGGTCGTACAGTCTTCAGGTGAACCTATGCAGGGTGACAGAGCCCGACTTATGCCTGGGGAACGTTCCAGACGTTACCAAGAAAACCTCTGCTTGTACTGTGCCAGTCCGACGCACCTCATCAGGACTTGTCCAGTCCATCCCCAACGTCCAGGAAACTCCAGCACCTAGGGCTTCTGGGAGAAGCATCCTTAGGTGTGAATTCAGCTTCTCCACGCCTGGCTGTTCCAGTGCTGCTTGGTGTCGGTACCGGCCCTCCCGTGAGAGTCTCAGCATTCCTGGGATCTGGTTCCACGGAACTTTGTGGATGCCGCTCTGGTCTCCCAGCATCACATTCTGGTGGTTCCCCTCAAGTCACCCCTAGTCATTTCTTCGGTGAGTGGACCTCTTCTTTCCGATCCGGTCCGGTACCGCACGGAACCCATCCACCTTCAAGTTGGAGTCCCACATCAAGAAAGACTGGTCTTCTATCTCTTTGCTCGCTCCACATCAGCTCTTCTTCTGGGTCTTCCGTGGCTTCAACTCCATGCTCCGGTCCTCAATTGGAAGACTGGTGAGATCCTGCATTGGGGCCCAAAATGCCAATCTCGATGCATGGTGGCACCACTTCCGGTCCTGACCTCTTCTATGCCTTCCAAGTCTCTGGTGGGTCTGCCAGCTTGTTACCAGGACTTTGCGGATGTTTACTCTAAGCGGAGACTTTGCCACCACATTGTTCCTATGGTTTCCCTGTGGATCTCCTTCCAGGTGCCACTCTTCACAGAGGCCGTGTCTATCCTCTCTGTTCCTGAGACTGCTGCCATGTCCGACTACATCAAGGAGAATCTGCAGAGGGGTTTCATACACAAGTTCTACTCACCGGCTAGTGCAGGTTTCTTCTTTGTCACCACGAAGGACGGCTCCTTACATCTCTGTATAGACTATTGTGGGCTGAACAAGATCACGGTTAAAAACCGCGACCCCCTGCCTGCATATAGTACAGACTGCACAGGAGAAGGACACTGCGCATAGTACAGACTGCACAGGAGAAGGACACTGCGCATAGTACAGACTGCACAGGAGGGAGGACACTGCACATAGTACAGACTGCACAGGGAGGGAGAACTGCACAAGGTACAGACTGCACAGGAGGAGGGAGGAGACTGCACATAGTACAGATGCACAGGGGGAGAGGACTGCACATAGTACAGACTGCACAGGAGGGAGGAGACTGCAAATAGTAAAGAATGCACAGGAGGGAGGAGACTGCACAAAGTACAGAATGCACAGGAAAGAGGACACTGCAAAAAGTACAGACTGCACAGGAGGGAGGAGACTGGAGTTAGTACAGACTGCACAGGAGGAAGGAGACTGCACATAGTACAGACTGCAAAGAGAGAGGACACTGTCAATAGTGCAAACTGCACAGGAGAGAGGACACTGCAGATAGGACACGATGCACAGTGAGGGAGGACACAAAACATAATATAGAGCCAGGAAGGAGGAACTGCACATAGTAACGACTGACAGAGGAAGGAGACTGCACATAGTACAGACTGCACAGAGGAGGAACACTGCACATGTACAGACTGCACAGGAGGAGGACACTGCAATAGCTATAGACTGCACAGAGGAGGCACTGCACATAGTACAGCTGCAAAGAGGAGCACATGCACATAGTATAGACTGCACAGGAGGAAGGAGACTGCACATAGTCAGACTGCACAGGAGGGAGCACACTGCACATAGTACAGACTGCACAGGATGGAGCACACTGCACATAGTATAGTCTGCACAGGAGGAAGGAGACTGCTCATAGTACAGACTGCACAGGAGAGAGGACACTGCATATAGTAGAGACTGCGCAGGAGTTAGGAGACTGCACATAGTACAGACTGCACAGGAGGAGGACACTGCACATAGTACAGACTGCACAGGAGGAGGACACTGCACATAGTACAGACTGCACAGGAGGGAGCACACTGCACATAGTCAGACGACAGAGGAAAGGACACTGCACATAGTACAGACTGACAGGAAGGAGACTGCATATAGTACAGACTGCACAGAAGGGAAGGCACTGCACATAGTACAGACTGCACAGGCAGGGAGGACACTCGCACTTACACAGATGCACAGGAGGAAGGAGACTGCAATAGTACAGACTGCACAGGAGGGAGGACACTGGCAATAGTACAGACTGCACAGAGGGAGGTACACTGCACATAGTACAGACTGCACAGGAGGGAGGACACTGCACATAGTACAGACTGCAAAGGAGGGAGGACACTGCACATAGTGTAGACTGCACAGGAGGGAGGATACGGCACATAGTACAGACTGCACAAGAGGAAGGAGACTGCACAAGAAGACTGCACAGGAGAGAGTACACTGCACATGTACAGACTGCACAGGAAGGAGGAGGAGGACACTGCACTAGTACAGACTGCACAGGAGGGAGGACGCTGCACATAGTACAGACTGCACAGGAGAGAGGACACTGCAAATAGTACAGACTGCACAGGAGGAGGGGAGGACACTGACCATAGTACAGACTGCACAGGAGGGAGGACACTGCACATAGTACAGACTGCACAGGAGGGAGGACACTGCACATAGTACAGACTGCACAGGAGGAGGACACTGCACATAGTACAGACTGCACAGGAGGGAGGACGCTGCACATAGTACAGAACTGCAAAGAGGGAGGACGCTGCACATAGTACGACTGCACAGTGAGGGAGGGACACTGCACTAGTACAGACTGCACAGGAGGGAGACAATGCACATAGTACAGGACTGCACCAGGAGGGAGAGACACTGACATAGTACGACGCACAGGATGGAGGACATGCTCACATAGATACAGACTAGGAGGACCAGACAGGAGGGAGGACACTGCACATAGTACAGACTGCACAGGAGGGAGGACACTGCACATAGTACAGACTGCACAGGGGGGGGGAGGACACTGCACATAGTACAGACTGCACAGGAGGGAGGACACTGCACATAGTACGACTGCACAGGAGGGAGACACTGCACATAGTACAGACTGCACAGGAGGGAGGACACTGCACATAGTCAGACGAGCAAAGGAGGGAGGACACTGCACATGTAACAGACGGCACAGGAGGGAGGACACTGCACATAGTACAGACTGCACAGGAGGAGGACACTGCACATAGTACAGACTGCACAGGAGGGAGGAGACTGCACATAGTACAGACTGCACAGGAGGGAGGACACTGCACATAGTACAGACTGCACAGGAGGGAGGAGACTGCACATAGTACAGACTGCACAGGAGGGAGGTAAATGTGACACCTAGACTAACTAGATTAAAACTAAATAATACATGTGGGTGTTGATTACACAATCTTTTATGTGCAAAGTAAGACAGTAAACTGGGGTACTTAGACTAATGGACCCCTTTGAGTATTACTCCGGCCAGGCTGGAGGAGCTCTAACTGTGTATCTGCTTTATCTCAGACCAGTCACTTTATGATATCCTCAGGCTCCGAGCTTATTGTTCTATCTGCACCTCGTAAACCAGGAAGAGAATGGAGAGAAAGGAGCCTCATACATGATAAGACTCAGGAGATGAGACATGGACAATGTAATATTATCACAAGACTTTCAGACTTCAGTCCTGGTGGAGTGATATAGGCCCCTGGGATATAATAGATGATAATGAAGCTTTATTCTATAGCGCCATCACATTCTGGGGCGCAGTACAGATGGGGGGGGGGGGCATGTGCATGAAATAAGACATAACAGAACATTAACATAATCAGGTAAAACTGATGGGGTACAAAGAAATCTGATGCGCGTCCCCATGTGAGCAAAGCCCTAGTTTTTACATGTCTGGGCCTGTGTGTATCCATTCCACTCACATGGGGCCCAGGGGTAGTGATTCATAGACCCAAATAATGTGGGGTCAGAGCCCACGATCCAAAAGCTGAACATCAGACATTTGGGCTTCTGGGTCACCATTCGGGAAACCATGACAAGCTGGCTGATTGACCACTGAGCAGGACTGTGGCCAGGTGGGACGTGGGGCTCAGCTGTATAAGAGCAGGAAATACAGGCACGAGACAGAGACACGGAGAGGGAAATAACAGCTCAAATCATTTCACTATTGCCCTCCTAGGGCAGATAGGGAGAGAAGGCTGTGATGGCCAGATACTGCATCATCTTCATTAATCAGGTTCCCTAGTTTCCCAATTAATATCCCATATTTACTGCATCCGTGTTTCCCAAAATAGCAGCGTCTGTGTCTACTCCATCCGTATACTTATAAACACAGACATTTAATTGTGAAGAACTGCAGGTGTTGTAAAATGAGAAAAGAGGAATTATGGGACAAGGACGTGGCCATGGTGCTGCTGGTGGTGGTGATGGAGGTCATGGAGAAGCCTAAACCAACTTCCTCAGGTGTAAGTATTTGCCAGGGTGTGCAGCGTGTACCGGTAACCACGATAGGCCACACAAAGATGAGGTATTGCTCAATTACATGGCAGACGATGCATCACCTTCCATCAGTCTATCTTCACCTCATACCTCATGCCTCATGCCTTCAAAACAACAAAGTGATGGAGCAGTCTCTCATACTGTAGGATGACTCTCCTAGATAAGAATGGTGTGGATGGTGGACCATCACAAGAGACCTATGATGATGATGAACCCCAGCTGCCACCTAGAAGAGGAAGAGGAGGAGGGCGGCAGTGAGGCACTGAGGTCAGCTACTGCCCATCTCACCCAGGAGCTCAGCACACAAAGATCATCCCACAGGGTATCTGCGGCATCTTATGCAGAAGACCGAACACGTGGAGGCTGGGCCACTAGTTCATAAAGCGCAGCAAAGTCTCATCAACCTCAGAACCTCATTTATGAGCAAAGATCTGCAGAATAACCATGAGCAGCAGTGGCTGAGACACCGAAAAAGCCTGAAAAACTGGGTTCATTCACTGCCACCTAAGTTGGGTTAAGCTCTACCACCACCTTCCAAGGGATAAGGCCACCTGTATTCCCGCAAAGGGAGGACGTTAAACCACCACCAACAAAGATCGGATGGCGACAGCCCCCCCCCCCCTTCCTGCACCAACAGGTTGTGGATGAATTCAGATGTGCACTGCTATTAATCCTGAGGTCACACCTGAGACGTGGACCATGAC
The DNA here is from genome assembly GCA_019512145.1 of Engystomops pustulosus. NCBI lineage: Eukaryota > Metazoa > Chordata > Amphibia > Anura > Leptodactylidae > Engystomops > Engystomops pustulosus. Next base: position 182,927 of record WNYA01000203.1, on the reverse strand, counting down.
ATGGCATCAGAGCTGCTTACAATTTACAAACACCTAATACCACAAGACATGGTGCGATTGTAGGAAACAACATCTTTTTATTACACTAGATCCCATCCAGGAGATCATGAACTATGACTCTCCAGTATGTCATCACGTTCCCCACCTCCTTGTCATGAAGATGATGAATTCTGCTGTGGTGCCACCACTCTGGAGTGTGTGATGGATGAACCCTCTGGATATTATCACCATCCTCACTTAGATAGATTTCCTAGGCTTTGCCTCGTATGGTAGGTGCCAGCAGGACCTCCAGTGGTGACATCTAGAAGGTTCCTTTCTTCCTGTACAATCTTTTGGCTACAAAAAATGTCAAACATCCGATTGCCGCCGCAAGTATGACCTTCTTCTGTAATGGAAGAGACATAAACATTGAATTACACTCCATCTGTGGAAGATCCCTCTACACAATATCATGCTGACACCAGATGAGGAGATTTAGCTCCTTCTGACAAAAAAATGTTATTGGTTAAAAGTTCTAGAAGTGTCATAAGGACAAAATCCTAAAGAATATCCGACTCTGTTGGCCGTTAAATTCAACCGTTCAACTTTGCGGTGATTTGCATATGCACCTCATTATTTATGACACTGGTTTATGACTCGTTGGTCGGAGTCCAGGGACGAGCTCCACATTATCTTGTGTGGGAAATGTGTCTGCAGGCTGAGATCTCGTGTCTGGAAACCATAAGGAAGTTCATCAGAAATATGGAAATTCTGGTTAATTCTCAATGTGTGGAGGATTCTAGATGTGAATGACACTAGTCTATGTGTTCGGGGCTATGTAGGAGAGATTGATGCATGACATGGTCTTCTCCTGGTTACGGTTCTAGTTGTTGACTGCTCTATACTTTGCATAACTAAGGACATATCTTCAGTAGGAGGTTGTATTTAGCATCGGCAGCCACAGTCCCCCTCACTGCAGACAGGAGGTCACCAGGACGTCTGTTCTGGGGTCATGTGCACTTAGTCAAGTTGCCCTGTTTTGTTTTTTCTTTTAGCGATGTTTTGCTCCAATGAATAGGGACAGTCATTTAGCTGCGCCCTTCTCTTTAATGTTGCTGCAGTTTTGTTGACCATTTTGCTATTTCAATTCCAGATCCTACACCAGGAATCAGTGTATTCGAATAGCTCAAATTAGAGCGGCCGACACTGGCATGAGATGGGTGGGTCCCACCTATAGGACATCCAGGAATCTGCATGGTTCCTTGGTTCCTGAAAAGTAATGACTATATCTATTGATCACTACCCACTAGATCCAAACAACATGGCCAGCGGCAGCACCCGGAATACCTCGGCAAGTTCCGGGGCCTGATCTGCTGGGGGGGGGGGGCACATGGTCCAATCACAGTCCACGGAAGCCTGGCAGCACCTGGTAGCTGGTGCCAAAACACAGCTCGTCACCCTCCATAACTGTTCTCTGAAGGCTCTGCGGAGAGTCCGAGCCCTGATGAGACCTGAGCTGAGGTATTACTTTCAATTTTTTTCTTTTTTCCTGACATGTATCTAATGAATCTATGGTGGTTAAGTTAGTAATAATAATAATAATAATAATGACAATAATAACAATAATAATGGTGCACTGAGGGTCTGTCGCCAAGGGGCCAACTGAAATTTGTAGCCGGCCATGAAAATCAATTTATTGGGGTTCTGTGGTGAATTCAGTTTCTTCCCTGCACATATGTCACCCACCAGTGTATTGTGCTGCTGCTGATGATGATTTCTCTTGTAGGCTGGAAGAGAAAGAGACAGAGAAGAGTCAGGAACATCATGTAGTGCAGGGATTATGGTGGGATCTGTCCTGGATTTGGCAAAGGTTGGGAGATCTGTGGCCTCGTGTTGTTGTATTAGATAATGGAACAGATAATGGAGAGTCTCCATTACTTAGTATCCATTACCTGTCTGGAAGGTTTGGAGAAGGACTTGCTGCTTCTGTGTAGAAATCGGGTTCTTTTCATTTTCGGCAAAGAGCAGAAGCTGAGAGGCCCATCGGGAAATGCTGGGCTGGTTCTTCAGTATTCGTTGCTTCTCCTCCTCATCGCTCTTCTGTAAGTCATCCACAACCACCATCACATTCCCACGGCCTTAGAAGAGAAGATGTCCCACCATTATGCACTTTTATCCACCAAAAGTAAGAGGCAGAAGTAAATGGCTCAGTGTCCTGTGTAGTGACCTCACTTACCTAATGTCTTGGAAAGTTCTTGGAGCTCCAGATCATACAAGGAGTCGGTGACATCTGTAAGGTTTATCCTCCCCTGGTGTTTGCTGTGGTAGAGGATGGAGAAGGAGTGGTTCTGCACCTCACAACTCCATTCTTCTTGGTTTCTGTTGGTTATGGGCAGGTAGGTGACTCTGCCCAGTAGATCTCGGTAGACTTGAGACCTCAGGTGATTTATTATCCATAATGCATTGCATTCTGCTGCCCGGGAGGTGACCACCACATCCAGTTTTCCTGATTTCATACTGACTTCTGATGGATTATGTAAAAAGAAAAAAAAAAGTTATTCAGTCCCGATTTCCTGATTTCACAGACCCCTCTACGCACAGACCCCACACTCTACACACACAGACCCCACACTCTACACACACAGACCCCACACTGTACGCACAGACCACCCCAATCTACACACAGACCACCCCACTCTACACACAGACCTCCCACTTTACATGCAGAGACCCCACTCTACACAGAGACCCCTCTACACACAGAGATCCCTCTACACAGAGACCCCTCTACACACAGAGACCCCTCTATACAGAGACCCCTCTATACAGAGACCCCTCTATACAGAGACCCCTCTCTGAATCCGCTCTGTGAGACCCCTCTGTGAGACCCTCCTGGTATTCTTACATGTATCACAGGATCTTGTAACTACTGGGAGTCATAAAGTCGTGCGCGATGAATCAAAAGTGAAAGAGGAAGAGAAAATGGCAAGAAAGAGGGGGGAGGGGAAGACTCGGAGAATATGGACTATGAGACTATGGGAAGAGAGAGAAACAGAGAGAAAGGGAGAGAAGAAGAGAAGAGGAGAAAGAGATGGAGAGAAGACACCAAACCAGAGACTGACGGATACAGAGACACAGAGAGAAACAAAGACAGAGAAAAGGAGGAGAGAGAAACAGAGAAAAATAGAAAGAGACAGAGAAGGTCCATCCAGGACACAGGAGGAGACATGAGCTGCAGAGCGAGGTAGGTGCAGTCCTATAAATAATAAACCAGTGACTGCTATTAGAATTGTTCTTCCTCTACGTATAAATGTTTTGGCGCAGGTCTATGTGCCGGGTGCGTCCTGAGAGTGGGGAGGATTATCCTAGACTGGGGCTCATGCACTGCTATACCATGACACCCCTGGGGGTGGCAGTGCAGAGTATATGTTTGGTAGCCCACTCCACCACCGCCACGTCCCCCTCTTGGCATGGAGCTGGTGTTTTCTGGCCCCTGATTAGTGTTCCCCCCTTGTGGGCAGTTGCTGAGTACAATCTTGTGGAGTAGAGGCTGAAGGCTCCTAATTGTCAGCAGTAATATTAGTGATATAAGTGCCCCCTCTGTGCGCGGTGTATAGGGGTCATTGCATGTGTGAGAGCTGCTCCTGCTGAAGATGTAAAGTAACGTTCACCAAGTCTCCCCATCCAGTATAATACCCCCTCAATGTCCCCAGCAGTAAACTGCCTACAAAGAGGCCCCATGCAGTATAAGGCCCATTTTACTTGCCCACACAGTACAAAGCCCTTGCAGTAGTCCTGTAGTCCATCAGCTCATAATGCTGCTGCCTGTACAGATACTGCCCCAGTAATGACACTATCCAAATATGCTGCTGCTGGTAACATAATTCGGAACTAATGGGCAGAAAGGCTATAGCTCGGAATGACTGGGCCCAGCAGCTAACTAGTCATCCTCACTTCTGTCTGGTGAATTAAAGCCAGTGGTAATTATATACACATTAATATATACCAGCAGAGAATACACCACACACTTAAGCACAGTACCAACAGTGACTATGCATCACATAAAAGTAGATTCCAGCAGTGAATATGAAAGAATGAACATACATGAATATATAACAGCAAAGAATAAACCATACACAAAGATATATATCAGCAGTGAATATACTGCACAAGTATTGCCAACTAAGGGGGATTAAGATTGCCATGGGCTGGAGCTGTATGCATTTTATAGCCCATTAGCCAAGTATGCAATTTACTTTCTGCATATGGTACAAGAATCAGCTTTTCGGGGAATAGAAAAGGCATCACTTTTAATCTGTGTATTAAGAGGAAGAACAGATGTATGAGGATTTGTGGGTGAAGGTCCTTGAAGTAAAAGTCATTAGTATTAAACAGCAGTGACTATACCACATATATATATATATAAATATATCCCAGCAGTGACTACATCACATACACACATATAGATTATATACATATTTTAAATCCAATGAGGAGGCAGCGCTCCTATATATGTGAAAATAATCATGTGTATGGGGTGAATCTTTATTCTATAGAAGCGACATTTCGGTGTAATGAAGTCGATTTTTGAAGGTGGGGAGTGAAAACTGAAAACGCAAAAACAAAAAGGGCCTCGGTGTTAAGGGGTTTCCATGTGATTTCTGAGGCTGGTGACTTTGACGTCCTCCGCAGCAGAGGTGACTCTTGTCCTCCGCAGCAGAGGTGACTCTTGTCCTCCGCAGCAGAGGTGAACTTGTTCTCGCAGCAGAGGTGATCTTGTTCTCCGCAGCAGAGGTGACTCTTGTCCCTCCGCAGCAGAGGTGACTCTGTTCCTCGCCAGCAGAGGTGACTTGTCCTCGCAGCAGAGGTGACCTTGTCTCCGCAGCAGAGGGGGACTCTTGTTTCTCCGCAGCAGAGGTGGTGACTCTTGTCTCCGCAGCGAGGTGACTCTTGTCCTCGCAGCAGAGGTGACTCTTGTCCTCCGCAGCAGCGGAGGTGGACTCTTGTCCCCGCAGCAGAGTGACCTGCTCGCAGCAGAGGTGACTCTGTCTCGCAGCAGAGGTGACTCTTGGTCTTCCTATCCTGGGGCTCACCTTATGTCAGCCGGTTTGTAGCGATTGATGGTTTTTGGACTGACTGACCTTCATATCTTATAGTAATGGTGGCCGCTGGCTTTTCGTTGCTTAGCTGCTTTTTTTCGGGCCATAATAAAAGTTCTATGAGTCTCTTCAGTAGGACGATGGGCCGTGTATCCACCCGACTCCTGCACAACTGATGCCACAACCCCTTCTATAAGGCAAGAAACCCCCCTTATTACCCCTGACAGGGCACCTGTGATGCGAGAACCTCTCCAGGTGACTACCTCTTGTATCTCATCAAGAGAAGCCCAGACTGTGCAGAGCAGTGACCACAGCACAAGGAGCTGGAGTCACTGCACAAGGACCTGGAGTATAAGAGATTCTCTGGGGTTTCACACCGTTTAGTAATAATATAATTCCACATGTGATAATTCAGAGTTTTGATGTCTTCAGTGCGAATCTACAATTTTAATAGTCATGAAAATACAGAAAACTCTCTGAATGAGAAAATGTGAATACAACTTTTGGCCTGTACTGTATATATAATTAGCAGTGATTTTACCACACACATATATATCCCAGCAGTGACTATACCACACACTTAAAGCTATACCTGCTGTTTATATACCACACATATATATCCCAGCAGTGACTATACCACACACTTAAAGCTATACTGCTTTTAAACACATATATATCCCAGCAGTGACTATACCACACACTTAAAGCTATACCTGCTGTTTATATACCACACATATATATCCCAGCAGTGACTATACCACACACTTAAAGCTATACCTGCTGTTTATATACCACACATATATATCCCAGCAGTAAATAAAACACATTCATAAATATATGAATAGATTGTAGACTGTTGCAAACAGAAGTCTCATTCCTGTTATCTGAAAATGTTATTGTTCTGTAATTTTGCACTTTGTAATTTTCCCCAGTTATTTACATATATATCATTTCAGTGTAGTTGATAAACATATACGTAGAGCAGAGCCATGGAAATGTGTGGAGAAATCGCTGCTTATTTTTCTTCTCCTCTTCCTTGTGTTTATCAAGAGAATTTATTATTCATTTCATGTTGTGACCGAGAACGAAGTCCAGAACTAACGATAAGGAAGAAAGATTCAGGGTCCAGATTACAAAGAGAAAGATAAATTGGGGGAAATTTATCAGGGGCTCACGTCAGCTTATTGATAGCACTTGCGATTATTTGCCTCAATACACCACCTTCACGCCAGTGGGCCAGAGCGATCCTTTACTGACCCCGCATTCGCGCACTATGGGAGATTTATTACACCGGTCGTTGCGGATCCAGTGGCGCGTTCTCGCGGTGGATTCGGGTCCGGACGGGATTCATCAAGTGGTAGTTCTTCTGCCGTCCACCAGGTGGCGCTGCTGCGCTGAAAAGCATCTGAACGCAACTCGAGTTCACCGGGCCGGACCAAGTGAAGGTAAGCGCGTCCAAGCGACACTTTTATTGTTTTAAATGCGGCGGTTTTTTCCGAATCCGTCGGGTTTTCGCTCGGCCACGCCCCCCCGATTTCCGTCGCGTGCATGCCGGCGCCGATGGCAATCCGATCGCATACGCCAAAATCCCTGGGCAATACAGGGAAAATCGACGCAGATCGGAAATATTCTGGTAACACGTCGGAAAAACGTGAATCAGGCCCTTAGTAAATGACCCCCTATGTATCTATGTGTGACCCCCCCCCCCTGATGTGCTATCTATATGTATCTATGTGTGCCCCCCCCCAGTGATGTGCTATCTATATGTAATATGTGTGACCCCCCCAGTGATGTGCTATCTATATGTATCTAGTGTGACCCCCCCCCAGTGATGTGCTATCTATATGTATCTATGTGTGACCCCCCCCGTGATGTGCTATCTATATGTATCTATGTTGCCCCCCCGTGAGTGTATATATGTATATGTGTGACCCCCCCCGTGATGTGCTATCTATATGTATCTATGGTGACCCCCCCCCAGTGATGTGCTATCTATATGTATCTATGTGTGACCCCCCCCCGTGATGTGCTATCTATATCGTAGTGTGCCCCCCCCCCGTGATGTGCTATTGCCACCCAGTGATTGTGTATCTATGTTTTGACATGGGGATAGGATATGGGGGCCCCATAGCAAATTTTGGCTGGGGCCCCTGCAACCATAGGTCCTTAGTGTTAGGCCGGGCCCAAGGGCACTTTGTCTGCGCTTGCAAACGCAACAAAGTCGCGGCACCGGGGCGGGCCGAGGCCGACGCATCGCGTTTATGGAAACGCCTGCATCGGGAAAGAGCCGCCGTGTTTTGCGTTAAAATTAACGCAAAACACGGCGCTACGTTTCCGATCGCAGTCGTTTTCCTAGAAAACGCCGATGCGATCGGGCCTCGGCCCGCCCGGTGGCCGCGAATTTGTCTGCGTTTGCAAGCCTAGACAAAGTGCCCGGTGTGGCGCGGCAGTTAAAGGGTTTCCACTATCTTTTTCTATAATGGGGGGAATAACCGACACCGGCATGGATGAAGCTCTGCAGAAGGTCTCCTATACCTGTTTACTGTATATATTAATGAGTAATAATATGCTGCAGAACCATCTGAACATGTACACCCACTGCAGAAACCGACCACATGCCCACCGCGGCAGGACCCCCGACACATGCACCACCCGCTGCAGAACCCCCGAAAATGCCACCACCCCTCGCAGAACCCGAAACCATGACCACCCGCGCAGAAACCCGGACACATTGCACACCCGCCTGCAGAACCCCCCCAATACATGAGCCAACTGCCGACGGAACCCTCAACACACAGGCCAGCTGCTGCAGAACCTCCCTATTTACACTTAAGCTGTGCAGAAACTTATAATCCACAATCAGACAGATAAGTCACCTAAAGGGGCTGTTACTGCTTAGTCTGAACGTGTATCACATTTATACGACTGCTCCACTTTATTACTGACTGTATCCATTTGCATTATGACTGCATCACATTTATTACGGACTGCTCCACATTTATATGACTGTTACACATTTATTACTGATGCATCAACATTTTTACTGACTGCATCACATTATTACTGACTACATACATTTATTACTAGACTGCTCCACATTATTACTGACTGCGACCCACATTTATTACTGCTCCACATTATTACTGACTGCACCACATTTCTTACTGACTGTACTCACCATTTATTACTGACTGCATCACATTTAGTTACTGACACACACATTTATTACTGACTACATCACATTTATTACTGACTGCATCACATTTATACTGAACTGACACATTTATTATGACTGTATCACATTTATTACTGATCATCAATTATACTGACTGCATCATATACTGACTACATCACATTTATTACTGACTGTATCACATTATTACTGACTGCATCACATTTATTACTGACTGTCATCACATTTATTATGATGTATCACTTTATACTGACTCTGTACCATTTTACTGATGTATCACATTTATTACTGACTGCTCCACAGTTTATTACTGACTGCATAACATTTATACTGACTGCATCCACATTTATTACTGACTGCTCCACATTGTATACTGACGAATACATTATACTGACTACATCAATTTATTACTGACTGCATCATTTATTAGGACTACATCCACATTTATTACTGACTGGATCACATTATTACTGACTGCTCACATTTATTACTGACTATCACATTTAGTACTGACTGACTCACATTTATTACGACTGCATCACATTATTACTGAGCACAACTGTATTACTGACTGCATCACATTTATTACTGACTGATCACATTTATATGATACTGATCACATTATTACTGACTGCTCCACATTATTATACTGCCACATTTATTACTGACTGTATCACATTTATTACTGACTGCTCACATTTATTCTGACTGCTCACATTATTTACCGACTGTCCCATTTATTACTGAACTGTACTCACAATTTATTACTGACTGCACCACATTTATTACTGACTGTCCACATTTATTACTGACTGCTCCATTTATTACTGACTGCACCACATTTATTACTGACTGCATCACATTATTACTGACTGACTCACATTTATTACTGACATCACATTTATTACTGACTTACATCACATATTTACATATATACTACACATTTATATCTGCACCACATCTACTCTGCCACTTATGCTACTCACATTTATTACTGACTGCTCCACATTTATATCTGACTGTATCACATTATTACTGACTGCATCCACATTTATTACTGAGCACTCCACATTTATTACTGACTTACATTTATTACTGACTGCATCACATTTATTACTGACTGCATCACATTTATTACTGACTACATCACATTTATTAACTGACTCGCCACATTTATTACTGACTGACCACATTTATTACTGACTGCTCACATTTATTAGACTGCCCATTATACTGACTGTATCACATTTATTATGACTGCATCACATTTATATGACATCACTTTTTACTGACTACATCACATTTATTACTGACTGCATCACATTTATTACTGACTGATCACATTTACTGACTGCTGACTGCATCACATTTATACTGACTACATCACATTATTACTGACTGCATCATTTATACTATGACTACATCACATTTATTACGACTGGTCATCACATGTATTACTGACGATCACCATATTATACTGACTGATCACATTTATTACTGACTGAATACATTTATTACGACGATCACATTATAGATGACTTATCACATTTATCCTGACGCTCCACATTTATTACTGACTCATCACATTTTACTGACTGCATCACATTTATTACTGACTGCCTCCACCATTATTACTGTACATTTGATCTCACATTTATTAACTGACTGCATCCATTTATTACGACTACATCACATTTAACTGACTGTATCACATTTTACTGACTGCATCACATTTATTACTGAATGTATCACATTTATCTGACTGACTCACATTTATACTGACTGCATCACATTATTACTGACGCACACTTTATTATGACGCATCACATTTAATGACTGATCACATTTTTACATGTATCCAATAAGTGAGCTCCACATTTCTTACTGACTGTCCACATTTACTGAACTGTTCACACATTTATTATGATGCTCACATTTATACTGACTGCATCACATTATTTACTGAATCTCATAGTACTGTGTATCACATTTATTACTGCTGCAACATTTATTACTGACTGCTCACATTATACTTGACGCTCATCACATTTATTACGACTGCTCCACATTTATTATGACTGCACCACATTTATTACTGACTGCATCACATTTATTACTGACTGCCATCACACATTTATTACTGACTGCATCACATTTATTACTGACTACATCACATTTATTACGACTACATCACATTTATTACTGACTACATTCACATTTATTACTGACTGCACCACATTTACACATTTATTACGACTGCAACCATCACATTTATACTGACACATCACATTTTTTGACTGCTCCACATTTATTACTGACTGAACATTTATTTACTGAATCAAATTTATATGACTGCACCACATGTATTACTGACTGCTTCCCATTATTACTGAGCACACATTATATGTGTATCACATTTATTCGACTGCTCACAATTGCACATCACATTATACGTACATCACTTTATTACTGACTGTACATATTACTGATCTACATTTATTACTGATCACCAATTTATTACTGACTACATCACATTTATTACTGACTGCACCACATTTATTACTGACTGCACCACATTTAGTTACTGACTACATCACATTTATTACTGATCTCCCTAATCTTCCACATTTATTACTGACGATCACATTTATTACTGACTGCTCCACATTATTACTGACCTCCACATTTATAAGACCAAATGCTCCACATTTATACTGACTGATCACATTTATTACTGACTGCATCACATTATACTGACTGCACCACATTTATACTGACGCATCACATTTATTACTGACTGCATCACATTTATATACTGACTCTCACATTTATACTGACTGCCCAGCATATATTACTGATGCACCACTTTACACTGACTACAATCACATTTATTACGACTGCATCACATTTATACTTACTGTATCACATTTATTACACTGTATCACATTTTACTGACTGCACCACATTTTATGTACGACTGCTCATTTATTACTGATCCACATTATACTGACTGTCCACATTTATAGACTGCATCACATTTATACGATTGCTACCACATATTACGACTGATCACATTATTATGACTCTACACCATTATTACTGATGCACCAATATTAACTGCGTATCACACATTTATTACTGACTGCTCCAACATTATTACTGACTGCGTCAATTATTACTGACTGTATCACATTATTACTACTGCATCACATTTATTACGAGCATCACATTTATTACTGACTGCTCCACATTTATTACTGACTGCATCACATTTATTACTGACTGCATCACTTTTATTACTGACTACATCACATTGATATCACTGACCACTCCACATTCATTATGACGCTCCACTTTATTACTGACTGCTCACATTTATTACTGACTGCATCACATTATTACTGACTCCACATTTATTACTGACGCATCACATTATTACTGACTGTATCACATTTTATCTGACTGACATGCCTCCACCATTTATTACTGACTGCTACACATTCTATCTGACTGCATCACGCATTTATTACTGACTGCACCACATTTACTCCACTGACTCATCACATTTATTACAATGACTGCATCACATTGTATTACTGTATCAACATTTATTACTAACGTATCACAATTATTAGACTGCACCCAATTATTACTGATGTCACATTGACTATCACATTTTGTACTGACTGCTCCACATTTATTACTGACTGTATCACTTTATTACTGACTGCCCACATTTATTAGACTGTATCACTTTATTTATGATACTCATTTATTCTGAATGTATCACATTTATTACTGGACTGTCATCACATTTATTACTCGATACTGTATCACATTTATTACTGACTGCACACATATTACTAACTGCTATTCACTTTATTACTGACTCATCACATTTTACTGACTGCTCACATTAGGACTGACTATACAATTTAGTACGACTATCACATTTATTACGATGTACATTTATTATGACTTTAACTGCTTACTGACTGTATCCCATTATTACTGACTGCATCAATTTTATACTGACTGTATCACATTATTACTGACTACATCCACATTTATTACTGACGCATCCACTAATTTATACTGACTGTATCACACTTTAGTTACTTGACTGACATCACATTTATTACTGACTATCACACTTTTATTACTGAGCATCACATTTATACGACTGATCACAGTTTTTACTGACTGCATACATTTATTCTACATCTCTATTACTGACTGCAGCACATTTTTATACTGACTACATCACATTTATTTACTGACTACATCACATTATTACTAACTGTATCACTTATTACTGCTGATCAGTATTCCTACTATCATTTATACTGACTGCTCCACATTTATATACTGACTGCATCACATTATACTGTATTACTACTGCTCATCACATTTTACTGACTGCTCACATTATTACTGACTGCATCACATTTATTACTGACTGTATCACATTATAGTACGTGGCTGACTGAAGACCACATTTATTACTGATGCTCCACATTTTACTGACTGCACCACATTATTACTACGTACACTTTATTATGACTGAACATTTATACTGACTGCTCCACATTATTACTGACTGTACAATTTATTAGACTGCTCCATTATTAGACTGCACACATGATTACTGACTGTACACTTATTACTGACTGCTCCACATTTATTACTGGACTGCGTACATTTATATGACCTGTATCACATTATTACTGAAGACAATACATTATTACTGACTGCTATCACATTTATACTGACTGTGACATCCACATTTATTACCGCTACAGTTTATTACTGACCATCAATTTTTATTACTGACTGCATCAAATTTATACTGATCGCCCATTAGTAATGACTGTCCAAATTTATACGACGTCACATTTATTACTGACTGATCACATTTATACTCGATGCTCCACATTATTACGACGCATCACAATATTACTGACTGCACTCATCACATTTATTACTGAACTGACTCCACATTTATTAACTGACTGATCACATTATTACTGACGCATCCCATTTATTATGACTGCACATATACGACGTACATCACATTTATTATTGACTGCCTCACATTTATTACTTACTGATCACATTTATTACTGAGCCACAAATTTATTACAATGCGACGCACCACATTTATTACTGACGTAATCACATTTATACTGAATGCTCCACATTATTGACTGACGTATCACATTTATACTGACTGCTGCAACATTATTACGACGTATCACTTATAAGACTACATCACATTATTACTGACTGTATCACATTATTACGACTTATACGGTATTAGACTGATCACAATTTATTACTGACCTGCAAACACATTTATTACTAACGTATCTCATTTATTAATGACTTACATACTTTATTACTGACTGCTCCACATTTATTCCTGACTGTATCACATTTATTACTGACTATCATTATACGGCTGTATCACATTTATTACGGGACTGTATCACACTTTATTAATGACTGTATCACACTTCTATGTACTGACTGAATCATCACATATTACTGACTGTACACATTTATTACTGAACCACACATGTTTACGACTGCACACATTTATTATGACTGTATCACATTTTATTACTGACTGCATCCATTTATTACTGACTCATCACATTTATACTGATACGACATTCATACACAGTATCAATATGACGCTACATCACATTATACGACTCATCACATTTTATTACTGACACATCACATTATTACTGACTGTCACATTATGACGCCATTTATTACTGGACTGACTCCACATTTATTACTGACTTAGCCTAATCTTTTTCTATGACTATGATACCATTGATTAATGACTTGCACAATTATACTACTGTATACATATGAACTACATCACATTTATACGAATCTCACCATTTATTACTGAACTGAATCACATTTAATTACTGCGACTGTATCACATTTTTTATCGACTCTCACAATTTATTACTGAGTATCACACATTATTTACTGCACTACATCACATTATTACTGACTGCATCACATTATACTGACTGTATCACATTTATTACCGACTGTATCACATTTATTACTGACTGTATCACATTTATTACTGACTGCACCACATTTATTACTGACTGTATCACATTTATTACTGACTACATCACATTTATTACTGACTGCATCACATTTATTACTGACTGCTCCACATTTATTACTGACTGCTCCACATTTATTACTGACTGCACCACATTTATTACTGACTGCATCACATTTATTACTGACTGTATCACATTTATTACTGACAGCATCACATTTATTACTGACTGCTCCACATTTATTACTGATTGTATCACAACAGCTGCTGCAGAACCTCACATTAATGTAGAAATGCAGTGGGTGGTGGGGGAAGGTATGAGGGGATGATGCAGAGGGGTCTGTAAGGGACACTCAGGAGCTTCTTAGCTGCTCCTGCACACAGGACACTAAGGGGTTAAGGCAGAGTGTGAGGAGACACTGGGGGGAGGGAGCACTTAGCTTTGGCTGATTCCCGGCTGCTATGGAGGAGACTGCTGCTTCTCTTCAGGTGCCGACTTCTCCCTCAAGTTCAGTCTCCCGCGCTGCTGACATCCCGAGCAGGGATTGGCTGCCGACAGTCTCCTCCCCTCCCTCTCTCCCTCCTGATATCAAGATCCTCCGTGCAGACTGCATGGAGCAGGAGGATGGTGCCCGCCCCTATATACAGCCCTGTATCTCTGCGGTATCGCTGTGCTGCCCATTACAGGGGCGTAGCTACAGCCAGGGGCCGAGTACGGGCCCCTGATCCTGCCGGGCCCCGTAGCAATTGCTACGTCTGCTACGGCTGTAGTTACGCCCCTGTATGTGACCCCCCAGTGATGTGATATCTATATGTATCTATGTGTGACCCCCCTGTGATGTGATATCTACATGTATCTATGTGTGACCCCCCAGTGATGATATAATATTGATCACATCTTACATGTCTTCTCCAGGGACAGGAATGTTGTGGTGATCACCTCCAGATCTTCAGACAAGGATTTGCAGTGGTTGATGGACTTCATCAGAGGGACATTTCAGGACTCGGTGTCTGATGTGATGTATCTACCAATCACCAGCAAGAACCGAATAGAGTGGGAGAAGAAAGTGCAGGGCTGCACCCTTGGGATCTTGTATCACACCTATAATCGAGGGAGCATAAACATTGTCGATGTAGATGGAGCCTTATATACCCAAGAACTTCAATATCTCTCCGATACTCTAGGTAATGGTGACATCTCAGTGTCTGTGACATGAAGTCATAGTCCATTCTGCAGTAGGACCCTAAATTATAAATGCCTGGTTACCCCATCACCCCTTTCCCGAGACCCCATTATCTACACTCCGCATCCTCACTGCTGATGGCTTCCATCATGTCTCCCATCACATAATATAAGAGGAGAGGTGCCCTGCCAATGACTCCTTGTGACAGGGACCTGTCCAAGCAGGGGATTGGTGGAGAACCTCTCCTTGTTTTATTTCTTTTTTTACTATATTGGGACACATCCAGGAGCCACTTCCGAACCCCTGAACCTAATAACTTCCAACTAACCAACAAAGTCTTGACCCAAATTAAGAGCCTAAAGCAATTATAGTTTCTCCATTTTACTCATTGTCTCCTGTCTCTTGTGTAATGAGAGAAGTTGGGTTGAGGTAGGAGACAACACAGAAGAGAGAAGCCCTAAGCTCTAGTCCACCAAATGCCCCGCTTGCCTCTGTCTATCCTTAGTGATACTGGGCCGCCATGCAGATGTTTCTCCCTGATGCCATAGTGACACAAACAAATAACACAAAAGCAAGGTCAGACGTCTGGTGCAGATTGGATACAATATCAAAAATAGGCACAAAACTGCAAATACAAATAATAATCTGAGAACAATAGCAAAAAGGAAATCTGAAGTATAAATATGGCAAACAATAGCACGAACAATACAGCAGGTAATGATGACTGAGAATTAACAACCATCCTCCGATGGAACTGGGGAGAGAATATAAAGGGAGTATTAGACGCCGCCCAGAGCAGCTGACTGGTTCAGTGGTCCATCACTCAAGCCACAGCTCCAGACAAACTAAATCCATACTAATACTCAGCTTTTCCCAAGGAAAGTATCTTATAAATATATCTGTCAATCATAGGCAGCCATGGGTGTGGTTTTGGAGCCCAGAAGCCTGAAACCTGTTACCATTAAGAATACTGCAAAGACGACTGAGGGAGTTTATACGGAAAGGTACTAATTCAAGAGTCGCTCAACATACACATTGATTTAGTGTGATAAACTTTGATAAAGTTCTTTTATTATCATTATTAAACATAAACCAATAGGATGACTGGGAGTTCCAAAATTGAAGGATTACTATACGGCCTCTATACTGAGCCGGGCTCACTAATGGTGGTAAAAGGACGTAAACAGCAAAAGTAGATCATTGAAGCATATTACAACAATATCCAACTACAAGTGCACAAACGCCCTAGGGAAGATCCAATCCCCAAGTTAAGTACCTTGCCGGCCACAGAACAAGTCTGGAAAGAGTCTAAAAAACAGGACAATGTCCAACTTCCACTGAAATGTATTCCCATTTCCATCTTAGAATTCAACACTTCCCATCCCGGCAAGCACAGAATATAGTTACCTAAGTGGAACTGAAAACATGTCCCCTTCTACACCCTAACAAATAAGTTTTAATTATCTCAAAGCGGAAATTTTTAATTAGGTCAGTACATTTATTCAAAACCCCAATTCTGACCCCCAGTGATAAATAAACACCTTGTAACCTTCTTACAAGATAAGTCGTCTCAGAATTTTCTACACATATTTGGGCTAAATTCCCATATTCTCTTGCCTGATGAAAAGAACCAGATCTCTCATTTTCCTTAACCATTGTTGGAACGTTACATCACTCGCGATGATGCAATAGTAAAAACCCATGTGCCTTGGTTCTTCACTCCTCCCAGATTGCTCAAAATATTTAAGGTTTAATCAAGATTTATTAACCTGACGAGAATGAGATTTACAAACGTGTAGAAACCGTTACGCACAACACAGTAGAACAAGGAAAGAAAAAAAAAGGTTGGAACAACGATAACGAGGTCCGGTGGACAAACCCTATGGGGTAGACATTATACAGATGAAAGCTCATTACTTGCAGCATCTCCGGTAAACCAGCAATTCTAGTCTGCAACCATTAGGTGACATAAATGGTCAATGGAGGTTCTAAGAATTTGTAAGAAAGAAATGGTGAGAGCAGTGGAGGCGCCAACAAAGTCCAGTGTCAGCACATGGCAGCCTCCCTTATCTGTGTACTATACGTAGCATCTCATATGAGGAGTTTCCAGGACATCAAAAATATGAACCCTGCAGTATATGAAGCAAGCAATATAGACGTGAGAGCAGCTACCTCACTGATCAGACTGACCCAGATGGTGGAGATGTGACAATTACGAAAGAGAAGCCATAATCATCCGGAGAAACGTCTAACAGAAGCGGAAAACAAGTATAGAAAGAGGAGAGAAGAAGAAGAGACAGATTGCAGAAAAGAAAAATAAGTGGTGCTGAAAGACAACAGTAGAAAAACAGAGGAATAAGACCAGAGGGGGGAAGGGTCAAGGTTCAGGAACGGGTCGGAGCCCTGAGCCCCTGACTGATGAGGCTTAGGTACCACCTCTGAGAAGATCTTTTATCACAGGAGATCCCTGGGAAAGAAGCCAGAATTGCCAGACTTGAGGTCAACAGAATCTCCTGAACCCATTCTACCACGGAGAGGGGAGTGGACGATCTCCAATGTTCCGGAATGGCCTATCTAGAGGCAATGAAACGGACCACAGTTAGGTCACACTCCTGAGCTCCCATTAAGCCTGGAAGTATGGATGACAATGCTACCTCGGGGTATTTACCGATACTTCAAGTAGAGCTGCGAGGGGTCAGGGATGTTTTGGCCACCTTCTGGGTCCCATATGCTGGGCTAGAATTAGCTGGTTATTGGCAAATGTATACAGCTCTAGCCCGGGTTGGAGCAGGAGCTAGTGCTGGGTGCGTCCTGTCTCCTCCGTAGCCAGGCCATGTATATAATACATCTGTGCTGGAAAAGGGACACTTGTCCGAATTTTATGGTCCTAATGCAAAATCAAACTGCAACGGAGGTCGTATGGGCTGATCAACAATGTGGGTTCTATCCAGCAACCGCCCTGCACTTGATGGACCGAAAGGACTTCCGAGAGTCTATTACAAGAAGATGGAAACATACCCAAGTCCCCAGTATCAAAGAGGTAATTACAGAAATTAACACCACTTCCATCTATGACAAAGATATAACCCAACAGAACAACAAGTTCACCGACTTTAAATCACATCAGGACAAATGGATGCAAGTGACTTTCACAAATAGAAATTTGGATAAAATTTAGTTCATGGCCCTGTTTCTTATGGTTTTACTTATTGTTCTTTTTTCTTAAATGTTCCTGACTTTATTATTGTGATTAGTAGTCACATTTTACCCCTAGTTCGGATAACTCCAGGCTTATGATAAACCTAAAATATACAGAGAAAATTAAGAAACTATTGTTGCTTGTATAAACCAGTATGGAAAACTCTTCTGTCCGTTGGTCTGTAAATGAAATGAGGCCCAATTGTGTGTCTGGTCATAGTTGTACTGGAGAAGGAAAAAAAGGAAAAAAAGGAAAAAAAGGAAAAAGAAAAGAAGCAAATCTGTGACTTGTGACATGTAGTCTTCTCTTACCAGTCTTTGACTCCTGGTCTCTTCTGTGTAATTTTAAGCCCTTCTCTCCAGTCTCCTTCAGTCTTGGTCTCCCCTGTCTAGTCTTAGACTCCTATCTCCTGTCTCCAAGAGTCTAGGTTTCTCTTCCCCATGTATCATCAGTCTCTTCTGTCTAGGCTTAGGCTTCTCCATCCTGTCTCCTTTAGTCTTGGACTAGTCTGTCCTCTCTTCCTTGAGTCTAGGTTTCTCTTCCCCAGGTATCATCGTCTTCTGTCTAGGCTTAGGCTTCTCCATCCTGCTCCTTTAGTCTTGGACTAGTCTGTCCTCTCTTCCTTGAGTCTAGGTTTCCTCTCCCCATGTATCATCAGTCTCTTCTGTCTAGTTAGGCTTCTCCATCCTGTCTCCTTTAGTCTTGGACTAGTCTGTCTCTCTCCTTGAGTCTAGGTTTCTCTTCCCCATGTATCATAGTCTTCTGTTAGGCTTAGGCTTCTCATCCTGTTCTTTAGTCTTGGACTAGTCTGTCCTCTCTCCTTTGAGTCTAGGTTCTCTTCCCCATGTATCATCAGTCTCTTCTGTCTAGGCTTAGGCTTCTCCATCCTGTCTCCTTTAGTCTTGGACTAGTCTGTCCTCTCTTCCTTGAGTCTAGGTTTCTCTTCCCCATGTATCATCAGTCTCATCCGTCTAGGTTTAGGCTTCTCCATCCTGTCTCCTTTAGTCTTGGACTAGTCTGTCCTCTCTTCCTTGAGTCTTGGTCTCTCTTCCCCATGTATCATCAGTCTCTTCTGTCTAGTAGGCTTCTCCATTGTCTCCTTTAGTCTTGGACTAGTCTGTCCTCTCTTCCTGAGTCTAGGTTTCTCTTCCCCATGTATCATCAGTCTTTCTGTCTAGGCTTAGGCTTCTCCATCCTGTCTCCTTAGTTTGGACTAGTCTGTCCTCTCTTCCTTGAGTCTAGGTTTCTCTTCCCCATGTATCATCAGTCTCTTCTGTCTAGCTTAGGCTTCTCCATCCTGTCTCCTTTAGTCTTGGACTAGTCTGTCCTCTCTTCCTTGAGTCTTGGTCTCTCTTCCCCATGTATTATTAGTCTCTTCTGTCTAGGCTTTTCCCTCCAATCTTCGTCTCCTCTATCTAGTCTTGGTTTCCTCTCTCTGATGTCCGTGTATCTTAGTCTCTCTTCCCTATGTAGTATTGGTCTCTTCTGTCTAGTCTTAGGCTTTTCCCTCCAATCTTCGTCTCCTCTATGTAGTCTTGGTTTCCTCTCTCTGATGTCCGCGTATCTTAGTCACTCTTCCCTATGTAGTATTAGTCTCTTCTGTCTAGTCTTAGGCTTTTCCCTCCGGTCTTGGTCTCCTCTATCTAGTCTTGGTTTCCTCTCTCTGATGTCCGTGTATCTTAGTCTCTCTTCCCCATGTATTATTAGTCTCTTCTGTCTAGTCTTGGTTTCCTCTCTCTGATGTCCGTGTATCTTAGTCTCTCTTCCCTATGTAGTATTAGTCTCTTCTGTCTAGTCTTAGGCTTTTCCCTCCAATCTTCGTCTCCTCTATCTAGTCTTGGTTTCCTCTCTCTGATGTCCGTGTATCTTAGTCTCTCTTCCCTATGTAGTATTTGTCTAGTCTTACACTTCTCTCTTCTCTCTTCAGTCTCCAGTCTTGGTTTCCTCCAACTAATCTATAACTAAGTATAAAGTTTTGTTTTTCCCTATCAAATATTGATCCCCTCTAATCTTGTGAAATAAAATAGAGAAAACCTGTTACCAGGTTTCACAATGATTATGCATCCATGGAAAGAAAATTCTTCTATACCGGACAAATGAAATAATGTAGATAAAATGCTCCTTTATTTCACATACTTTAAAAACCACAAGGAGACCACTACAAAGAAAACTTTGATGTCTTTTGAGTAGAGATAAGCGAGCACTGAAATGCTTGAGTGCTCATTATTCAAGACGAACTTTTCCCGATGCTCGAGTGCTCGTTTCGAATAACGAGCCCCATTGAAATCAATGGGAGACTCGAGCATTTTTTCAATGTGTCATTTTATTGAGAAATAATGTCTTATGATAAGAAAACATTGCAGATGTTTCCATACATCTGCTATCTTATCAGAAGACATTAGCGCAGAAAGGTGTTCTTCACAATAGTATATAAAGAACAATATGTTTCCATACATCTGCAATGTCTTCTTCACACATATTGTTCTTCACATATTATTGTGAAGAACACCGTTCTGCACTCGTGTCTTCTGATAAGATAGCAGATCTATGGAAACATCTGCAATGCGTTCTTCACTGAAGAACGCATTGCAGATGTTTCCATACATCTGCTAACTTACCAGAAGACATTTTGCATTGACTCGAGCAGTTCTCAAGGGGGCGAAATACTCGTCCGAGCAACGAGCCGTTTCAAGTACGCTAATAATCGAACGAGCATCAAGCTCAGACGAGTATGTCCGCTCATCTCTACTTATGAGCCATTGTGGTTCTACATCAATGGTTCCATATATATCATCTGTTCTTTTATTGTAGTGGTGTCCTGTGTATATCTAAATTACATCATTTACCTGGAAGCTGGAGAAACTGTTTTCTTTTCAGTATAGAATCTTACTGCCCCCAACATGAGCCATTGATGACCAATTGAGGTTGGTGACAAAAAACATTTCCTTTCTTCTTTTGCAATTACAAAAGATTGTGTATGACCTGATGGTTTTCATGGTGACACCAGCAACTTCTTTCTTTGACCTTTTCAGGCAGAAGTAAGGTCCTGGTGGTGTTGGATGATCTGGAGAATTGCTATGATACTGAGAGGCAGAGGATCCTGGAGGCACAGCCCAGCCTCAGGTCCCTCTCCTCTCAGCTCCTCCTCTTCCCTGAAACAGGAAAAATTGAAGAAGCCAAACAGAAGCGAGATGAATTCCATAAATTTCTTGGCAGCAATATAGCAGTGGAATATCTCCAAGGTATGAATGAAGCAGTAGGATGCACAGGCCAAGTCTATGGCCAGATTCCCAATAATCTGGAATACTGTAGATACTGTAGGAGACACCACATAGTCTGACATCAGCAGATTCCATAGGGTCAGTGTAAAATGCCGACAACCGGCAGGAACCATGAAGATTGTTAACATCCTATTACTCCACAGGTGATTGGACATCTTCTTCACGCTCTGCTTTTTTCACACCCACAAATGTTTCACAAGTAAGTTCTTTACATTGTGACTTTCTTACTTTTGTTCATTACAATGAAACATTGAAAAACTCTAAAATCTAAGATCTCCCCTGATTAACATGTATGGACATGAAGCTGATCGCGCACTGACATGAGATTAGCTCGTAGACTCTATCACTGGTGGCCATACACACATTTATTAGTTGTGTCTCTATCATCTGGAAAGCTTCATGGGCAAGATAATAAATCTTGTTTTACTCCTAGAAAAGTGGCAAAACCTCCCCAGATGCTCTGCAAAACGGGCCTCTAAAGAACATACATCAACTACAAGTTCAACAACCCTTTAAATCAGGACTGAAAATCGTCATCTTCTCAAGGTGTGCAGAGAGTAATTACCGCTGGTTGGTGGATTGGCTGAAGACCAAGTGTCTGATGAGAGCAGATGATGTCCATGGCGTCTACATCACTACAGAATCCACAGTTTTCTATTCTCAAATCAGAAACTGCTCCTTTGCCATCCTGTACCACACACTAAAACGTGGACGACTCAACATCACAGACGTCACCGACTCCTTATACGATGCGGAGCTCAGAGACCTCTCCGAGTATCTCGGTATGTGAGAAATATCCCATGGATTGTCCTGATGTCATGGCAGTAGATCCAGGGAGTCTGACTGATTTTTACACTTTTTTGCAGGTAAGGACAGAGTCATTGTGGTAATCGATGATGTGCAGAATACGGACTCATCTGAGAAGACCCGGATCCTGGAGAACCAGCCCAGCATCGGTAGACTGGCCGCCGATCTATTCCTGTTCAATGAAAGGAAGGACAACGTGGAGAACCTGGAAAATATACAGAGAATCCTAAGGAGGAAAACCCAAGAAGATGAAACCATCGACACGGGTAAATATCAACCAGCCGTGATGTTTTCTCAGTCTTGGTTCTTGGAGCCACCCATGGTGCAACCTACTACGTGTCTTCTTCTGTACTAAAGGGATTTGTCCCTAAATCTGAAGTGTGTTGAAGTAAGAGACATAGGGGGTCATTTACTAAGGGCCCGATTCGCGTTTTCCCGACGTGTTACCCGAATATTTCCGATTTGCGCCGATTTCCCCTGTATTGCCCTGGGATTTTGGCGCACGCAATCGGATTGTGACACATCGGCGCCGGCATGCACGCGACGGAAATCGGGGGGCTAGCCGAACAAAAACCCGACGGATTTGGAAAAACCGCAGCATTTAAAAAAAGAAATGTGTCGCTTGGGACGCGCTCACCTTCACTTGGTCCAGCCCGGTGAATTCCGGCGCGTTCAGATGCTTTTCAGTGCAGCAGCGCCACCTGGTGGACGGCGGAGGAACTACCTTGATGAATCCCGTCCGGACCCGAATCCAACGCAGAGAACGCGCCGCTGGATCGCGAACGGACCGGGTAAGTAAATCTGTCGCCATTGTTGTCTTGGTAGATTTGTCCTGCATTTGGCTGTCACCACAACATGGACTCTACACCAAATTATTTTTGGACAAGAATTACCCTATAATGTTCAATAATATCTGGCATAAGTGTAAGTAAATTTGTGAGACTGTGGAGCTCCACAAACCCCCCACCACGAGCGTCATCCCCTTTTATAACTCTTCATAAAAGTCACAGGCGTCCTTGCGATTTATGTCTCGGATCACAGGCACACCTGTGGCCCCCCTCCATGGCAGCGCCCTCCCCAGACCTCACTCACTTCTCCAAGCTCCTGCTTCTGTCCCGGCCGGTCGGCATGTGCATCCCCATTCCCTAAGGCGCGCGTGCCGGCTCTCGAGGATTTAAAGGCCAGCCCACCGCTCATTGGCGCTGGACACTTCCAGGTTCCTACTTTAACCGGCTGCTTCCATCAACCCATAGTGTTACGTGCCTATGCAAAAGCTTCCTCCAGTGTTCCTTGTGTCAGCTCTGATCTCCCGTTGTGACCCCAGACCTGACCCTGACGTTGCTCCTGTTCTGCAAGTCTTGACCTCCTGCTCCATTCCAGACACTGCATCTCTGCCGCCTGCCCTGACTGTCTGCTTGTTCCTGACTCCTAGACTGCCTGCTGAATTGGTACTTTGACCTTGGCGGCCACCTCAGACAAGTCGTACCTGTGGAACGACCTGGTGGCACCACCCTGCAGCAAGTCCAACCCACTTTGCGGCGGGCTCTGCTGAAGACCGGGTGCCACTTAGATTCCGATCCCAGGTGTCGGCTTGTGTCATCCTCCGCGGTGGTCCAGGGGGTTCACTGACCCTGAGCTAATGCAGTGATGCTAGGTCCTGCTCCAGTTATCCATCGTACTGGAGAGGAACCTTGCTTTTCCTAGATTGAATAAACTGGTAAGAGGTGGACGCAGTATTAGGAGAGGGTGACAATACCTTTTTTGGGTAATCGCACAACTTTTCATATGGACAAAATTATTTGGACTACATCTGATCTCACAATCACAAATATATTTAAGAAGATTAATTGAATATTTTAAGCTTATCTTAAGATCCTCTGATCAGGGCTCAACTATCTAGGAAGACGGTATAAATGTTTTCCACTTGTACACAGAGTTTCCAAGGGATTATCCAGGTCAGGATCATTACCCAGACAATCCAGGACATCATGAAGCCACATCAGCAAGAAGCGCAAATAGATATACAGCGATGACGTTGACTTGTTTTCCCCCCCCCACCACTTCCCTCTTCCCTTATATAACCAACCACCTAAATAAACTCATTACCCTCATCTTCATTCCTTCCCCTTTCCCACCCCTCCCCCTCATACTAATATGCCAACCCACTCTACCGACCCAACCCGCTCCATCTCTATCCCCCGGTGAGGGCTCAAGCTTTAGATAGAAATGAATCAGAGAAAACCCTCTCCTTATGTGTACAACCGAGGAGAACATGGAGCTCTTCACAAGTAGGTCCTGCACAGTATGACTTTCTAGGGTTGTCTATTCTCATTGTAATGGAGCATGACAAAGTCATGTAATTCTAGAGCTCTAGACCTCTGTAACATGTATGGACGTCTAGCTGATGGTCTGCTGTGGGTTTTGAACACAGATCTTACTTTTACATTATAAGATGGATTGAAATTAATGTGGGAGATTAAATTCCATGTGATCTCATAGACTGCTCTTACCTTGTTCAACATGTCCCCATTCTAGATACAAATGCATTAGACTGTAATACTGGGATCATTCATCCAACTGATAATGACTCTTTCATGTTTACAGACTCCAAGAACACGTAATAACTTTGTTTACTCTTAGACAAATGGTAACATCTCTCCAGATTTGGAACAGAATTTGTCTATGAAGAAAAAACCAGAAGACATGACATTAAATCAGTACTGAAGATCGGCATTCTCAAGTGTGCAGAGAGTAATTACCGCTGGTTGGTGGATTGGCTGAAGACCGAGTGTCGATGAGAGCAGATGATGTCCATGGCGTCTACATCACTATAAATACACAGATTTTTTACTCTGAGATTAGAAGCTGCTCTTTGCCATCCTGTACCACACAAAAAAATACGGACGACTCAACATCACAGACGTCACCGACTCCTTATACGATGCGGAGCTCAGAGACCTCTCCGAGATCTCGGTATGTGAGAATATCCCATGGATTGTCTGATGTCATGTCAATAGATCCAGGGAGTCTGACTGATTCTTACACTATCTGCAGTAAGGAACAAGGTCATTGTGGTGATCGATGATCTGCAGAATACAGACTCATCTGAGAAGACCCGGATCCTGGAGAACCAGCCCAGCATCGGTAGACTGGCCACCGATCTATTCCTGTTCAATGAAAGGAAGGACAATGTGAGAACCTGGAAAATATACAGAGAATCCTAAGGAGGAAAACCCAAGAAGATGAAACCATCAACACGGGTAAATATCAACCAGCCGTGAGGTTTTCTCAGCCTTAGTACTTGGAGCCACCCATGGTGCAACCTACTATGGGGCACATTTACTATTACACCGGCCCATTCGCGAATCCAGCGGCGCATTCTCGGCACAGGATTCGGGTCCGGACGGGATTCATTAAGGTAGTTCTCCGCCGTCTTACTGGAGAGGAACCTTGTTTTTCTAGATTGAATAAACTGGTAAGAGGTAGACGCAGTATTAAAAGAAGGTGAAATTGATACCTTTTTGGGTAATCGCACAACTTTTGATCTGATCTCACATACAAATTATTTAAGAAGATTAATTGAATATTTAAGCTTATCTTAAGATCCTCTGGTCAGGGCTCAACTATCTAGGAAGACAGTATAAATGTTTTCCTCTTTAACACAGAGATTCCAAGGGATTATCCAGGTCAGGATCATTACCCAGACAATCCAGGACATCATGAAGCCACATCATCAAGAAGAGCACATAGAATATACAGCGATGACGTTGACTTGTTGGGGGCTCAAGCTTTAGATAGAGATGAATCAGAGAAACCATCTCCTTATGTGTACAACCGAGGAGAACATGGAGCTTCTTCACAAGTAGGTCCCGCACAGTATGACTTTCCTAGGGTTGTCTATTCTCATTGTAATGGAGCATTGACAAAGTCATGTAATTCTAGAGCTCTAGACCTCTGTATCATGTATGGACGGCTAGCTGATGGTCTGCTGTGGGCTTTGAACCTCTTACTTTTACATTATAAGATGGACTGCAATGAATGCTGGGAGATAATATTCCATGAGATCCCATAGACTTAACTTTGAGGTTGTTCAACATGTCCCCATTCAAGATACAAATGCATTAGGCTGTAATACTGGTGATCATTCATCCAACTGATAATGACTCTTTCATGTTTACAGACTCCGAGAACACGTAATAACTCTTGTTTTACTCTTAGATAAGTGGTAACATCTCTCCAGATTTGGAACAGAATTGGTCTATGAAGAAAAAATCCAGAAGACATGACATTAAATCAGTACTAAAGATCGGCATCTTCTCAAGGTCTCCAGAGAGTAATTACCACTGGTTGGTGGATTGGCTGAAGACCAGGTGTCTGATGAGACCAGATGATGTCCATGGCGTCTACATCACTAATAAATACACAGATTTTTACTCTGAGATCAGAAACTGCTCCTTTGCCATCCTGTACCACACACAAAAACACGGACGGCTCAACATCACCGACTCCTTATACGATGAGGAGCTCAGAGACCTCTCCGAGTATCTCGGTATGTGAGAAATATCTCACCGATTGTCCTGATGTCATGGCAGTAGATCCAGGGAGTCTGACTGATTCTTACACTTTTCTGCAGGTAAGGACAAGGTCATTGTGGTGATCGATGATCTGCAGAATACTGACTCATCTGAGAAGACCCGGATCCTGCAGAACCAGCCCAGCATCGGTAGACTGGCCGCCGATCTATTCCTGTTCAATGAAAGGAAGGACAACGTGGAGAACCTGGAAAATATACAGAGAATCCTAAGGAGGAAAACCCAAGAAGATGAAACCATGGACCCGGGTAAGAATAGACCGGATTTTGGGTCACTCATTTTTCTATGGCCAGATTCCGTAGCGCACCCAATACTATCAGGGTGCAGCAGCTTAGGGTGACGTCAGCTGATGTCCATAGAGTCAAATGTCTTTGGTAAGAATAGCTTGGATGTGTGATCTACAATGTCCGTGCACTAGGGACCACTCATGGCACAACCTACTTCTTGTCCCATCCTGTACTATAGTGATTTGAGTAGGGCTGGTGTCTCATTCATAAATCTATAGATATTTATCTATATGAAGTGCGATGATGTCCAAGAAAATTTTACCTTTTGGTAAATTCATCGTTAATGTGTTCCTGCTAGATAATTGTGGGCCAATGTTTGCCCTATAATGGTATAAAAGAAAGTGAATCCGTCTACAGCCCCGTCACCGAGTAACAAAGGGAAAAAGGGAAGAAATTCTAAAATGTCCTATAGAAGTTTTATAGCTTCCGTCTCTGGTGTAGGAGTTCTGTGTCATTAGAGCAGGGGTTAGTGGGAGTTTTCCTGCTTCCTTTCTAGCACAGACTCACAAGTCTTTTTCCCATGTGGAAGATATTAGGGCAAGTTTATTACTGAATTTGCGCCAATTTTCTGTCTAACTTTGCACATAAATACATATGGAAACAGTTTGCACATGTATTTCTCAAGTCTTTGCACCAGTATTGTGTTGTGGGGACTCTACGTCTACTGCAACACAATCCTGTGCACAGAAGGGGCGTTCTAAGAGAAAATGAACACCATGCACCACATTTATGTCAGTAAGTCCTAGATAATGATGGCGAATGCCCTTTGAGGACCCACAGTGCATCAGATTCATGAAGACCACGCTCCAGACTTCATGAATCAAATTACTCTGAACATTAGTGAGGTAAATCGCCCTTAGTAGGTCTTTACCAGTCTAACAAACTAATGGTCATCATCGGACACATTGGTCTGAACCACTACTTAACAGGCAACACTTAGCCATCTTTAAGGGCTGCACCATGAAAGTTGAGTGGAGCAGAAGAGCCCATGTCCAGTCTATCTCTTCTTTGTAATATAGTTGGTTTGGGTGGTAGGTCGGGGGCCCAAGCCTTCAAAGTAGCCATGACCACCCAATACAGACAAGGGCCTTCACCCATGAAATCCTCATACATTTGTTCCTGCTCTCAATACACATGTACACAAGAGCCATTTCAGGACCTTTGAAGGACCTCCAAAGATTCTGAAACCGCAGTGTAGTGGAAGGGACTGACCCTCACCCCATTCTCCAAGAAGCTGCTTCTAGTTCTAGATGTAGGGAGTGACTCCAGACTTGTAGGGGCAAAAATATATTCATACATGAGGCAAATCTGTCACCGTGCAGTAGTCACTGCAGAGGCCCAAAGCTGGAATGACTTGATGTTGTTGCCGGGAATCTGTAACTGGGTCATTAAACTAAGGCCTAGGCTGAAGGCAGAGAGCAGCCTAGGGGGATGTGTACATAGCACAGGGGTGGACTGGTGTCTTCTGTATATAGATAGAAGAGGAACCTACCTTTGGTTCAGAGGTTGGACCTAGGAGACTCCTCCCTCAGTAAAATCCATAGTAAAAAAGGTTGGAACGGCTCTCACCATAACAGGTCCAATGTTCTTCTTTATGAGTATGCAAATATCTAGAACAAGAAAAAGGTGAACTCTGATGTAGTCCTGCTGAGTGTAAACTACTAACCCAAAAGTAGATAAAGACGTCAGTATCACAGGTCAGATCCTACGCGGATCCTTGGTCAAACCAAAGTTGAACAGAAGAGAAATGGAGATCTGTTGTGTCTGGAGTATGGACATCCATGCTCGTCACTTGATAAAGAAGGTTGGCCAACCAAAAAACAATGGCCAATCACTGCGCATTTCGAGGCTACCCTTGCCTCTTTATCAAGCTATTCTCAGAATAAGGCCATATATAGTCCCTATAGTCTTCTATTGCGCCCGGGCTTGGTGTGGTGAGCAACTACTTCTCTTTTGGCAAACTTCTTTTTCCATTGTTTCTTCTGTACAATTTGTTTTTTAGTAACGTTACATGAACAAGTCAAAACATCACAGAGGGAAGGGAGGACTCACAGGACACCACAAAAACAGCAACGGCCGTTCCATGTTACAACACTTCTTCCAGCTTGTGTGTGCACGGAGCCTCAAGCGTTGTGTGCTATGGGTTGTGGGGCATGTCTATCAAATTGCATCACAGATCACATGATCGTATGATGGTTGTCGGACATGACGCAGGTTTGACAGACATGCTCCACAACCCAGGATTATGTGATCTATGATGCAGGTTTGATAGACATGCCCCACAACCCATAGCACACAATGCTGGTGGCAAGGTGTAGGGATAATTGTAACATCCCTGGTTGTATACCTCTTGCACACACATAAAGTGTTGTACCCGGAACGGCCATTGCTGTTTGTGGTGTCCTGTGAGTCCTCCCTTCCCTCTGTGATGAACTGACTTGTTCTCTACTAAAGAAAGAAGACCATTGAACCTGTTATGGGGAGGGCTGCTCCAACCTTTCTTTCTATCGATTATTTTGGCTTGAACCTCCATCACTGTTCATGGACCAGAGCACAAGGTCAGTTATTAATCTCCTGTGTGTATCATGGACATACAAGACTCTATGGCTTTATAACTGTGGGCAGTGGCCACTCTCTTCCCTTTCTTTCCATGTTTGACCTCCTTCATAATGTTCTAGAGGCTTCTTAGTGGCTGAGGGAAGGTCATGTGAACAAACTCTTGCACCTGTATCATGATGTCACTAGACGGCAACATGGGGCAAACAATAACTTCACATAATACATGTTTCAACTCCTCAACCCCCCGACAACTATAATATCCAGTAGCTGTGAGGACAGTGCACCAGGAACTGCAAACAAGGAAAAAACAAAAATAATGCATGCTCACCATGGTGTTCAGTTAGCTGTGCTTGCCTGGAGAAAATAGCCTGGTCCGGTCCCAAGTAGACTTGTGCATGGAGAAAATAAAAACTCCTTCGGCACCAGCATGAGATGAGTTGCAGTAAAAAACTTCCCTTTATTTAAAGATCCATTAAAATGTCCATAAAGATGCAGGAAAAAACATAAGGTAATGTGTACACAAACAAATAAAAGGCTACGCCTTTTGGACCATGCTGTAGCGGTCCTTACTCATACCTATAATGAACACTGGAGGTATGCCGGAATTTATAGCAGGAAGGGCTCACATGTTAAAACAGACCTCAAGTCACATAGCTCAAACAGACCGCCCATAAAGCCACATGGCTCAAACAGACCACCCATAGGGCCACATGACTCAAACAGACCGCCCTCCAGCCACATGACTCAAACAGACTGCCCTCAAGTCACATGACTCAAACAGACCGCCCTCAAGCCACATGACTCAAACAGATCGCCCTCAAGTCATATGACTCAAACAGACCGCCCTCAAGTCACATGGCTCAAACAGACCGCCCATAGAGACACGTGACTAGAAAAAGGAGCGTGATAGGATGAGACAACACAAAATCAAATAAAGCAAAGGGGAGGAGATGAAAAAGGGAGAAACAAGTGAGAGAGAGACAAATGAAATGTTAGTAGACATATGTTAAATCATTTTTTGGATTAGACCCAAGGGATTGCAAGTTTCCAAAGTAAGAATCCATTTGTCCTCCCTCATGAATAATTTTTTGGAGCGATCACCCCCTCTCTTGTCAGCGGCAACATGATCTATGGCCATTACACGCATGTATGAGACTGAACCTGAGGAACTGGTGCCACTGGCTGGAGATCTTGGAGATCTTCTTACTCTCCACAGAAGCTTGATAATAAATTCAGGTGACTTTGGAGAGATCTCCACCTACACCTCCAAAGTCCATGAGCATTGGCAGTGGTGACTGGTCCTACTCTACACATCAAGGTTATTGGTTCTCTAACGCTGCCAAGAGCAATAAACTATAAAGGCGTTGGCCATAGTGTTAGTACAGGGGGACATTGACAAGTTTTTCAGACAGTCAAGAACTTTTGATTTTGACCAATCTCACAAATACATTTCAAAAGATTTCTATAATATTTTAAGCTTTGCCTATTATCATCAAGCTCAACTTTTTGGGAAGATAGTAACTGTTTGTTTGTGTTTCACTTAGACTTTGGATGGGCTTATTCAGGTCAGGATCAGTACACGGACAACCTGCGAGACCATGAAGACACATCGTCATCATCATCAAGAGACATTGATAAAGTTGGCATTATTTTAGATTTAGATAATTCTAATAAACCAATTGTCTACTGGCACAAATCGGGAGATAATGAAGAAGCCACATCCTCAGAAGACAAACTCATAAAGTACAAAGATAAAACTAACACAGATACAGATCATTCAGAGAAATCAATAATTTACAGTAAAGAACCAGGAGATCTGGAAGCCGCATCTTCTCAGAGGTCACTTTCTGACCCCGCTGCCGATTCATATGCAGATGATACAGAGGAACCAGGTGGAGCAGATCTCAGTTCACAGACATTTAGTGGTTCTGAGGCTTTTGATGACATTGACACTTTATTGCAACATGTATTTTTTTATTTCTCTCAATATTCGGAGAAGATGAATACAGTAAGTAAGAAATGGCCGATTTATCAGAAAATGATACAAGAAAAAGATCAAAAACTTAGTCAAGAAAATCAGAGGCTACAGAGAGAAAACAAGTATCTCCACAGAATGAATAACCACCTACAGAAGAAGATGAGTGAGAGCAAAGACAATGAGCAGCAGGAAAGAGAGAAACAACTCACAACAGAGAAGGTCCATCTACAGGACACGGACAGGAGTGGCCGAAACACAACCCGAAGGACGGAACAGAAAACTCAGTTAAGACGCCGTATACATGACATCAAAAACAGAACAAATCAAAGAGATAAACAACAGGAATCCTGGCAATGCAGAAAGAGGAGACCAATGTCTGCAGAAGAAGGAACAGGAATGACCCAACATGGACATGGTCAACGTTCTCCAAAGCCTAGAACCCAAAGTACAAAGCCTAGAACCCAAAGTACAAGAAATAATCATAGGCAACGACCTGCTGAGATGCAAAGCCCAACCTACCTGGATGAGCTAACACTGACACTACAGCAAAAGGATGAAGAAATCCAAAAGCTCAAAACCAAAGTACAACAGCTCGAGTCTGAGCTGGAGGAACACCAAGCTCTACTACATGAGGTTATGGAAGCATCTGGTGGACATAACAAGAAAACAAAAAGTTGATTCTCGGGATTCTTCTCCAACACCAGAGATATGAAGTATTTGTTCACAAAACACTGACAGTTTTTGATTTGTAGAGACTGAGCCCTTTGTGGAATCCAAGTCATTTACATTTTTCACTAAAATAAAATCTATACATTTCCCGGCTGCATCTCATTCCAATAATTTGTATGTTTAGAAGCTCCGCGG
Source organism: Engystomops pustulosus (assembly GCA_019512145.1). Taxonomy (NCBI): domain Eukaryota; kingdom Metazoa; phylum Chordata; class Amphibia; order Anura; family Leptodactylidae; genus Engystomops; species Engystomops pustulosus. Next base: position 149,808 of record WNYA01000203.1, on the reverse strand, counting down.
GTGGGGCAATGGGTAAATTGCATCTGATGAAAAACTCCAGCCATATAACATGAAGGGGCCCACAGATGTGACCATAGGGTATGGGCTGTGTCCCCAGATTAGATAAATAATGGAATATTGATGTGAAAGTTCTTGTACAATAATGATGTGAATAAATTAATTCTACGTCTATTCCATCGTTCTGGTATTTCACTGCTAGCACTGGGAGCGATGCAACTCACCATCTCCAGCAGTCTCCACGTAATAGCTGGAATGACCAAGTGGTGAGGGTGAAAGACAAGACTTATGTTAGAATAACCCACTGAGACCTGACCCATTTTTGGAAACTCCACACACTCCACAATATTGACCTTAGAAATGTTCCCAAAAATAAAAGCACCAACAAATAAAGGCCCCGGTGCTCATAATCATCCTGAAGGTCCTTAGGTAAAATCTTATTTCTTTATTGATTTTCACATAGTCACAAAACAAGTGGATGCAGCAAAGAGATCAATGCGTTTCCATGTATAAGTGTCATCATCATGACCTTATGTTATACATATGTCACATTACTTTACAATTAGAGATGGGTGACTCAGAATTCGTTTAGAATTTCAGAAAAACTTTGATTCGTTATGAATCCAAAGTTCACAGTGATTTGTGGGAACAAAGTTTTTGTTTTCCTCCTTTATAACCAAAATGGGTGCGAGTACAACGTGTTACTTGGGGCAGAGAACTCTGGGAAGGAGGAAGGAACACCCCCGATCACATGTGCAGACCTGTAAGCCAATCAGCGACCGGCAGCTAATGTGATGTCACACAGACTATAAAAGAGGCAGCCATTGCCAATCTCAGCACTTCACACTGCATGTGCTGCCTGTACCGTCTAGCTGCTTCTACTGTACTGTGCTGTAGTGATTTCTGCTCCGAGGGTGTCCGTTTTGGGGGATCTTTTTTATCCCAAATAGCCATTCTTTTTGTTTCTGCAGTGAAGAGGAAGAAATCAGTGTGAAATCCACATACTTTCTGTACTGATTTCTGCTCCAATCCCGGGGTGTCCATTTTGGGGGATCTGTATACCCCAAATAGCAGATCTTTTATGTTGCTGAAGTGAATAGGAAGAATTCTGTGTAAAATCCACATATTTTTTGTAGTAATTTCTGCCCCTTTTCCTGGCTATTAGTTCTTGTGCTTCTGTATACCCCAAATTTCAGTAGAAAGTAGATCCGTGTCAAATCAACGTAGTTTATAAACCAATATGTCAGAGAGAGAGGTGGCAGGTGGAGCAGGCAGAGGGTGCAGCACAGTAAGGGGACGTCGCTGCAGGGGTGACTCTGTGAGGCCAGAACTGCCGGTGTCATCTAGCGGCAACCCAAAGGTTTTCGATTGGTTGACTAAGTCATCCACTTCCTCCCAAATGACATCTGAGAACCCAAGCCAAGAGTCCGTGGGTTCGTCAGATTCAACAATTAGTTGGCATGGCCCTCATCTGTCCTCAACCAGACTCTGTCCTGTTCATTTCCCTCAGCCAGAGAGATACTAGGTGGTCTGGGCTCAGCGCCACTATATAGTGAGGATGAATTCTTTGAGGACTTTCAGCAGCTGCTGGCAGAAAAGAGGTAGGGCAGACATCCGTTGCTTTGTGCAGTAGGTGGGAAAGTAAAGATGTGGAGAGTGGCACAGGAGGTTATGTTGAAAGTAGACGTGCTGTGCATACTGAGACTGTTGAGGAGGATAGCAGTGACAGCGAAACACAAATCGATTAAGATGTAGCTGATCGCACTTGGGAGCTGGGTGAAGCCAGGGATTCATCATCATTGTCTGGAGAAGAGGGTGTCAGCTTGCACGTCAGGAAGCTGAGCAGGCAGCAATTCCCTACTGTGGCCATGAGTCAGCAGCGTGGCAGCAGTGTCAGGACGAGGTCCAAGTAAGCAGTGGCACAGGGGCTCAGCGAGGCAGTGGCGGTAGTAGTCACTCAGTGCAGAGTGTTGGCAGTAAAATCACCACCTCAGCGGTGTGGCTGTTTTTTGTTAAGACACCAGAGGAGCGTGGGTATATGTAGAATCTGCGTCAGAAAGTAAAGCGTGGCCAGGGAGCTAACGTTGGCACCATGGCCCTGCGCCAACATCCAATGGCCTTGAAGATACGGGTGTCAGATGTGGAGGTGCATCCTGCCACTGCAGCAACAGCAGCAGCACCATTTCAGGCAGTCAAGTCTCCAGAACTTCTGCCGAAGGGAGCTGTTTGTCTTTGACATCTCCTGGTCCAGATGCTCCTGCTCCTCACTACGCATGGTGCTTCATGTCCTACAAAATCTTTCTGGTCAGGGCACTGGAGAAGTGGAGACTACATCTCATGGCTACATGTGTCCGGTGGGGGCTGAACTGGAGGAGAAGGAGGACATTGGAACACAAGCAGAGTCTGGTGAAATCAGTGGTTTTTCCAGTCAGGTGACAAGAGAGGAGGAGCAGGAACATCCAGAGGAGGTAGAAGACGAGGCAGATGACTCAGAAGTACAGTGGCAGTGTACAGTGGAAATGGAGGCCGGGAGTCCCTCAGAGTCACTTGGCAGATGACCCGCAGCATGCTACTTTGCCTAACTAGAGACAGCCGAATAGTCAACATCCGGCATAGGGATGACTTTTGGCTCTCGACCCTTTTGGACCCTCGCTACCAGTCAAAAATGGGTGACTTTTTTCCAGCTGCTGAGAGGGAGGAACAACTGGCGTACTATATAGAAATACTGTGCACTAATTTGGCCACTGCCTATGTGCGACATTGTCCATCCTCTATCAGGTCTGACAGGGGGATTCCTGGCAGTCATCGCTCATGTACTACTGCCACGGCTTCTGTTGGGCAATGGGGTGTAGGAGCAGTAGCAGCTCCATCAGCAGCAGCTTAAGTGTGGAGTCCTTAATGAGCAGCTTACTTAACCCTCCTGAGAGTAGCCACTTGGATAGAACTTTAACACCCCAGGTAGAGGATCCACTGGACTAGTGGGCAGTCAACTTGCAGAGTTTGCAGTAGAGAAGCTGTCCTGCCTGGCTAGTAGTGTGGCATCAAAGCGGGTGTTCAGTGTGGTGGGGGCCATTGTTACCCCAAGGAGAACCCGCTTGCCAAACCATAATGTGGAGAGACTGACCTTTGTCAAGATGAATGAGGCTTGGATCGGCCAGGATTTCAACTCACCAATGCCTTAAACATCAGATTAGATCAGCCATGATGCCTCCTCCAAACGTTGAGAATTGAGTCTGGATTCTAACTACCTGCCTCAGCTACTATTCTGATGCTGCCACCCGCCTGATGCCACACATCTGCTGCCAGTTGCTCCATTTGCCTCCAACCATCTTTAGCAGGGACAGGAATTGTCACCCACCTCCACACTCTATCATTGTGCCACTCTGTGACCTACCATGTTGCCGCCACCTCCACTCTGTCATTGTACTACTCTGTGGGCACCTGCTGCTCCTGCTGCCACCTTCACACTGTTATCATTGTGCCACTTTGTGGCCTTCTGCTGCTGCAGCCACCTCCACACTCTGTCATTGGGCCACTCTGCGGCCTACCATGTTGCTGCCACCTCCATAATTTGTCATTGTGCCCCTCTGCAGCCTACTCACGCTGCTGCCAACTGACTGCTGTCTCCCTGGAACACCCTGTGATCTCCATAATGCTGTTTTTACCCTCCACCACTCTATGACGTTGCCACTATGTTTGGTTTTCCCCTTCATTTCATCTGTCAGAAGGAATGAAAAGCTACAGGATTGATAGCCAAAAGCAGGAGTGGATACAGAAAACAGAGGACATGCAAGTATCCCATTTACTGGTCATCTCTTTTCTAGATCCGCTCCTGTTTGCTTTTGGCTTTAGCAATACTGATGGATTATTGACCGATTGAAAGAGGACACTGACGGATGAAATAAATGGGCAAAATGATCAGTGGCGTCAATGCAGAATTACTGCCGACACCCTCTCCACTCTTTTGGGGGGTTTCTACATGTATCCGCGTGTGACAGAACAGGTTCTGTCGTAATCTATGGAATCATCTGATGTCAGTGTAAGAAGAGTGCACTCTGTGATGTTATAGTGGGATCTTGGCCTTCAGCTCAGTCCTTTCGAGCTGGCACAGACGTTACTTTGTCAGGCTGCGTTCCCGCTTCACTTATTTGGGGAAGTTGGCCTCTGTAAGTGCACATGGAAGTGAAGAGTGAAGCGATTCTAAGAGCGGCGGCTGTCATGTGCGTGTCATACTAAAACACAGCATTGTTTGAAGACCAAACCACGCTCCCTATGCATATTTAAGCATGACACAACGTTCTAAAACACCCTACAGGCTCTCTGCAGCCAGGAAATACCTGTTTTTTAACGTGATTCATCATGATTGGATTCGGGTCGAATCTAATTTTTTTTTTAAATTCTGCGAATCGGGTTGAACCAAATTTCAACAAATTCACCATCTCTAGCCGTCACCATGATAAAAACACATTCACATACTCCAATGGTTTGGAAAGATACATCTGAATGGGTAATACTAAAAAGGAAATGGTCCTCTTTAGACTTATGAACTTCTCCAGAACCTTAGGGATGGTGACGCTAGTTAAAACAAAAGGAATGACAAGTTCCTCAGGAAGAAATACATGGGGGTATGAAGCAAAGGATCAGTCGTAATGGTCAAGATGATGACACCATTTCCTAGCAGGGTGACAATGTATCCTGAGAGCATGAAGGTGAAAAAGAATGAACTCTGTGATATTCGTCTGGCGTGTTCCTCCCATGGATGTCTTCTCTATCTCAGAATAAGACTTGGTTAAATGTTAGTAATGATATGTGTATTAATTACCTTCTATAAAGATCGGACCATCACTAATGGTAGGGATGGTCCTACACCTGTACATAGGACCCATAACTATATCAGTGATGTTATAGTCATCCCTGGGTATCACCATATCCATCTGTCCTCACCATCTTTCCTCTTCCTCTACATGTCCCTTAATATTTGGCATAAGATGAAGGAGAGAATATTTCTGACAATGACAAATGTGACCGTTAACTCTTGATGCATCTGCATATTGTTATAATTGTGCAATAATGTATTGATGTTATATCACAAGAACGTCCTAAAGAGAAGGTAAGGTTTTACATAAAGGGGACCTGTCACTACATTTTCACAAATACAGCTAGTGGCCGGTTCCCATAGAGCCCAGATATCTATTTGACCCCCTTCTTTTAGATAAAACATTGCTCTTCTTAGATTTCCATATATTCAACTCTATAATTTTACCTGGTATCCAAGGATGTCCATAGCGAGTCGAGGTGGGTCTGGCCTCCTGGGGATGAATCTAGCAGTTCCTCCCCCTTGCTTTCTCTGTATGCAGCAGTAATGTCATGTGACCAGGGTGACATCATTGCAGGCCCTTTAGCCTTCTAACATGAAATCACTGCATCAGCTTGGAGAGGAGTAGAAGTGATTTTCTGTGTGGTCTGATGTATGCATGGAGAACAGTTTGCTAATGTTAAGAGGCTAAAGGATCTGTGGTGATGTCACTCTGGTTACATGATTTTAGGCTACACCCCTCAACTCGCTCTATAGATCTCTAGATACCGGGCAAGTTTTTATGTCTGGGAAACAAATTTTAGCTAAAGAAGGGGGTCAGATGGTTATTAGGGAACCTGCCACTAGCTGTATGTGAAAAATCTGGTGACAGGTTCCCTTTAAGGACAATACTGGATCACTTACACCTGAAAGTGCTGTACTGGATCACTGAACCACATCACCCAGGAATGTCCTGATAAAAATCTGTCTGTTTTTTTCGGAAACAGTGCAGGGCTGAATGATTGCCTCCGTATATATTGAACTCTTGTGCCGAAAATTTGTACGAGGCATAAAACCTGACTGGGGTATTTTGGGATTGGGCAGAAGAGAAAGAAGGGGACATAAGCATGTGACAGTGTTGCTTACCCCCAGACCCAAGCTGTGTGCCGGGACCCACGCTGATCTTCTGCGGGGAGCGGAGGAACCTCGCTCCGGAGGTGTGGGATTCTTCTTCCCCATCGCTCCCCGTCTCCTACTGTGCGCTGAGGATCCCAGGCTGAGGCAGTCTGACGTACAGATTCTGGTGGTGTTTTGGCCATGCTGCTGTGCTGCAAGTCGGGAGGAGAGCACTGAGGAGATGAGGAGTGAGGGGATTATGACGGTGGTGAGCAAGACGGTCTCTGTGTGCTGCACTTAGCTGAAGCCTGTAGAGTAGAGGCAGCCGGCGATCCGGTCCGTGGACGCTCCTGTGGAGCAGCGCTGTGCTTGATGAGGGTGTCGAGCCATGCAGAGCCCTCCTTAGCAATGTGATCCATCACTTGATCCTCTAGGAGCCCAGACATGGCACTGGGCGAGGGCATGAAGGGTGGTCTAAGACTTCACAACTCTCGGTCCTGAGGGTGGAAGGAAAGAGGCTCTCCCCACATGTCCTCTAAAATGTTATTCCCCGGGCAGACCACCTCACCTAGCCGGGCCCACCCCTTAGTGGACACCCAGGACAGAGGGGGCCAATCGCCAAAAGGCATTTTTTTAAATCTACCGCCAAAGTCCGCCCATAGTCCCTGGCCCCTTCCCTGCCCTACCCTCTACTTGATCTAGCTAACAGGATAAGGCCTGGTGCTCCTACATCTGGACCATCATCAGCTCCTACATCAGCAATTTGCCCTGATTTTGCCCCCTCTGGCTTCTCCCTCTCCCGTATTTAGCAGAAGTCGGCCTGCAGTTATCAGACTAACCCTCCTCCTGAACAGTATGGGGCTTATTTACTAAGGGTCCTTCGGCCGCATTTTGGTCAGGTTTCCCGACTTTTCGAAGATCGTGTAAGGGATTGTGTCGAACGCGATGGTGTCGCAATCACACAAATCGGGGGGTGGTCCATTGGACGATCCTTTGGATACGGACTAAGCGCGGGATTTAACATTTAAATTTGTATCGCAAGCCATGCACTTACATGCACCAGGAGGAAGATGGTGAACTCTGGCGGACCTGAGTGGGGAAGCAACAGATGCAGGAAATCGGGCGCACAATCTTCTTGAATCGCGGCAGATGTGCATTCTGGCGGACATTCCGGATCGGGATCTTGCAGGGGGTAAGTAAATGTGCCCCAATGTATTCTGCTCCAGGAATCTTAGCTGCTCTTACTGGTGAGAGGACATATGGTGCTATATATGGTGGTGGGGGGACATGGGGTGCTATGTAATTTTTGTTTCTGAAGTCTGGGGATAATGAACACTGGTTCCTCATTGGATCATTGATGGACCTGTATGAACGCAGAGCACCCTGTGGACCAGAGGACGTCTCATTGGCAGGTTCTTACTCATGAGGTTTTATATCATTATTTATTTCACCAAGAGAAGGACAAGTGACTGGATGTGATATTACAGATATTATCTAATAAACTTTAATTGAGCTTGCAATCTTTTGGCTCTCTGAAGACCCAGACAATTCAGGATCCAAACTCTTCTCAATTTTTCTGAAGGATCATCAAATAACTTCTGACCCTTCTAATGATTATCACTGCACCTTGGGTGTATCTGTGGTGGAGGAAGGCGATTTACTTCCTGGGCCTCTCATTCATTATCCAAGTCTGTAGAAACCTCTGGGGACATCCCATAAGAGGGCTTCAGGGACCTGCTGTGTAGGGCTCGTTATAACATAATCGCCCTCTACAGCCTCTGCTTCAGATCCGGACTAAATCTCTGGAGATCCAGATAATTGCATAAACAAAAAAGATAATAGAATATGGAAACATCAAGGCTCCGAGGATCGTAAAGACTCCATGGACCCCGTGTTATTCTCAGAACCTCCAGTCCTTCATCACCTGTAAGTTACAGGAAGGCTCCAAACCTGAAACTCAACCAAACAACATAACCCCAATGTGAGAAACATTAAAGGCCGTTTAAATTTTTGGTTAAAATTTTTCTTTTGTTTAAGGTTCATAGACTGGAAGCTCTTGTGTGTTAGGGCTGTTATCTGATCATGTAGTTGCTCTATAATATCCTATAGATTCCATTCTATAGAAATAATTCTCTCACACTCATTCCTCCTGTCAGTGCCCTGACGTTATCCTTCTTTACTAGATAAATAGAAACACTCTGTTAAGATAATTTATGATCAATTGGAAGTTAACTTCACTTAAATGAGTGTTTCTAACTACTTAAGAGAAAGAACAGAAAATACAGCAAATCGACAAGGAACAACTAGAGTAGCTCTGAAAGTGAATCACTGTTGTAGTGTTACATCCATGGCGATGTTGTGGTGACACATCCAGTATGGCCGGTGTCGTGGTGATACATCCAGTGTGTCCGGTGCTGTGGTGATACATCCAGTATGGCCGGTGTAGTGGTGATACATCCAGTATGGCCGGTGTTGTGGTGATACATCCAGTAATCCATGTATGGCCGTGGCTGGTGATAATCCAGTATGGCCGGTCTGTGGTGATACATCCAGTATGGCCGTGCTGTGGTGATACATCCATTATGGCCGTGTTGTGTGTGATACTCCAGTATGGCCGGTGTTGTGGTGATACTCCTGTATGTCGTGTGTTGTGGGGATACATACAGTATGGCCAGTGTAGTGGTGACACATCCGGTTATGGCCTTTTGTGGTGTATACATCCAGTATGGCCGATGTTGTGGTGATACTCCAGTATGGCCGGTGCTGGTGGTGATACATCCAGTGTGGCCGGTGTTGTGGTGACACATCCATGTGGCCGGTGTTGGGTGACACATCCAGTATGGCCGGGTGTTGTGGTGATACATCCATGTGGCCGTTAGTGGTTGCACATCCAGTATGGCCGGTAGTTGTGGTGATACATCCAGTATGCCGATGCTGTGTGATACATCCAGTACGGCCGTGCTGTGGTGATCATCCAGTATGGCCTGTGCTGTGGTGATACATCCAGTATGGCGGTGTCGTTGTGACAATCCTGTATGCCAGTGCTGTGGTGATTCATCCAGTATGGCCGGTGTAGTGTGTGATACATCCAGTATTGCCGTGTAGTGGTGACACATCCAGTATGGCCGGTGCTGTGGTGATACATCCAGTATGGCCGGTGCGTGGTGATACATCCATGTGTCCGGTGCTGTGGTGATACATCCAGTATGGCCGTGTAGTGGTGATACATCCAGTATGGCCGGTGTGTGGTGATACATCCATATGGCCGGTGGCTGGTGGTGATACATCCAGTATGGCCGTGCTGTGGTGATACATCCAGTATGGCGGTGCTTGTGGTGATACATCCAGTATGGCCGGTGTTGGGGGGTGGATACATCCAGTATGGGCCTTGTGTGTGGTGATACATCCTGTATGGTCGGTGTTGTGGGTGATACATACAGTATGGCCAGTGTAGTGGTGACACATCCGGTATGGCCGTGTTGTGGTGATACATCCAGTATGGCCGATGTTGTGGGTGATACATCCAGTATGGCCGGTGCTGTGGTGATACATCCATGTGGCCGTGTTGTGGTGACACATCCATATGGCCGTGTTTGTGGTGATACATCCAGTGTGGCCGGTGTAGTGTTTGCACATCCAGTATGGCCGGTGCTGTGGTGATACATCCAGTATGGCCGGTGTCGGTGTGACACATCCTGTATGGCCAGTATTGTGATGACACATCCATATGGCCGGTGTAGTTGGTGACACATCCAGTATGGCCGGTGCTGTGGTGATACATCCAGTGTGGCCGTGTTGTTTGATACATCCAGTATGGCCGGTGTCGTTGTGAATATTGAATAGCATTACTATGAAGTACAATTTGTTACGCAAGAAATAAGCCATCACACAGCTCTGTACATGGAAAACTAAAAAGTTATAGATTTTTAAAAGTGGGGAGTAAAATGAAAAAGGGCCTCGGTGGAAGGTTTAAATAATCTTGACGCTGTGTATGTGTACTATGTTATGTGAACTATTTGCAGTGTGTACTATGTGTAGTGTGTTCTATGTGTAGTGTTACTATGTGCATTGTCCTGTGTACTATGTGCAGTGTACTATGTGTAGTGTGTACTATGTGCAGTGTCCTGTGTACTATGTTCAGGGGTGTACTATGTGTAGTGTGTACTATGTTCAGTGTCCTGTTACTATGTGCAGGGTGTGTACTATGTGCAAAGTGTGCACTAGGTGCAGGGGTACTATTGCAGATTGTACTGTGTGCAGTGTCCAGGGTGTACTATGTGCAGGGTGACTATGTGCAAGGGTGGTACTATGTGCAGGGGATGTACTATGTGCATGTTGTGTACTGTGTGTGGGTTCCTGTGTACTATGTGCAGGTGTGTACTAATGTGCATGGTGTTGTACTATGTGCAGGGTGTGTACTATGTTGCAGTGTGTGTACTATGTGCAGGGTGTGTACTATGTGCAGGTGTGTACTATGTGGGCAGTGTGTACTATTGGCAGTGTCCTGTGTACTATGTGCAGTGGTACGGGTTACTATGTGCAGTGTGTGTACTATGTGCTGGTGTGTACTATGTGCAGGGTGTGTGCTATGTGGCAGTGTCTACTGTGTGCAGTGTGTGTACTATGTGCAGGGGTGTACTATGTGGCAATGTGTACTATGTGCAGGTGTATATGTGCAAGGTGTACTATGTGTAGGGTGTGTACTATGTGCTGTGTGTACTATATGCGTGGTGTACTATATGCATGTGCACTATGTGCAGGTGTCTATGTGCAGGGTGTAACTATGTGCAGGTGTACTATGTGCATGGCATACTATGTGCAGGTGTACTATGTGCAGGGTGTGGTACTATGTGCAGGGTGTACTATGTGCAGGGGGTGGTACTATGTGCAGGGCCTGTGTACTATGTGCAGTGTGAACTATGTGGCAGGGATGACTATGTGCATGTGGTCTACGATGTGCAGGTGTACTATGTGCAGGTGTTACATGTGCAGAGTGTGTACTATGTGCAAGTGTGTACTATGTGCAGAGTGTGGTACATTGTGCAGTGGTACTATGTGCAGGGTGTGTACTATGTGCATATTGTGTCTATGTGCAGGGTGTGTAGTATGTGCAGGGGGTGTACTATGTGCAGGGGGTGTACTATTTGCAGTGTGTACTATGTGATTGTGTACTATTGTGCATGGGTGTGTACTATTATGAAGGTGTGTACTATGTCAGTGGGGTGGTCTACTGTGCAGGTGATTTCAGTAATTATGTGCAGTGTGAGTACATGTGCGCTGGGTGTATTTGGCAGGGGGGTGTACTATGTGCAGTGTGGTGTACTATGTGCAGGGCGTACTATGTGCAGTGGGTGTACTATGTGCAGGGTGGTGTACTATGTGCAGGGTGGTGTACTATGTGCAGGGTGTGTACTATGTGCATGGTGTGTACTATGTGCAGGGTGTATATTATGTGCAGGGTGTACTGTGTGCAGTGTGTACTACATGCAGGGGGTGTACTATGTGCAGGGTGTGTACTATGTGCAGGGTGTGACTATGTGCAGGATGGTGTACTATGTGCAGGGTGTGTACTATGTGGCGTGGTGTACTATGTGCAGGTGTGTACTATGTGGGGCAGGTGTCGTACTATGTGCAGGGTGTGTACTATGTGCAGGGTGTGTCTATGTGCAGTGTGATACTATTGCAAGGGGTGTACTATGTGCATGGGTGTACTATTTGGCAGGGTGTGTACTATGTGCAGGTGTGTTATATGTGCTGGGTTTTGTACTATGTGCAGGGTGTGTACTATGTGCAGGGTGGTGTACTTGTGCAGGGTGGGGTGTTACTATGTGCAGCGGGTGTGTACTATGCAGGTTGTAAATGTGTCGGTGTACTGCTGGTGATTTGTCCTATGTGCAGGTGTGTCCTATGTGCAGGGTGTGTACTATGTGCAGGGTGCACTATGTGCAGTGTGTGTACTTATGTCAGAGGGTTGTACTATGTGTAGTGGGTCGTACTATGTGCAGGTGTGTGACTATGTGCAGTGTACTGTCTGTGTGGTGTTTACTATGTGCAGGGGTCTGTACTTTTGCAGTGGGTGTACTAGTGCAGGGTTTGAACATGTTCAGGGTGGTACTTGTTCAGGTGTGTACTACTTCAGGTGTGTCAGTGCAGGTGGTGTACTATGTGCAGGTGTACAATGTGCAATGTGTACTAATTGCAGGGTGTACTATTGTGCAGTGTGTACTATGCTGCAAGTGTGTGTACTATGTGCAGGGGTGTCTACTACAGGGTGTCCTATGTGCAGGGTGTACAATGTGAGGGGGTGTACTATGTGCAGTGTTGTGTGTACTATGTGTCAGGCTGTACGATGGCAGTGTGTACAATGTGAAGTGTCTGTACTATTGTACAGGGGGTGTACTCATTGCATGGTGTACTATGTGCATTGTCCTGTGCACTATTTCAGGGTGTGTCCTATGCAGTTAGCATGTGCATGTGTTTCCGTACATATTGTCTAGGGTGTACTATGTGCAGGGTGTGTACTATGTGTAAGGGGGTGTGTACTATGTGCAGGTGTACTAGGTGTGCCGGGTGTACTTTTGCATGGTGTGGTCTTATGTGCAGGGGGTGTGTACTATTTGCAGTGGGTGTAACTATGTGGCAGGTTGTGTACTATGTGCAGGTTTGTGTACTAATGTGCAGTGTCTTTGTACATTTGCAGGGTGTGCTATTATGTGCATGTGTACTATTGTGGCAGGTGTGTACTATGTGCAAGTGTGTACATGTGCAGTGTCCTGTGTACTATTGCAGGTTGTGTATCCGTACTATGTGCAGCATGTGTACTATGTGCAGGGTACTGTGTACTATACAGTGGTCCTGTGTATATGTGGCAAGTGTTCCTGTGTACTATGTGCAGTGTCCTGTGTTTTACTAGTGCAGTGCCATGTGTACTATGTGCCTGTGTCGGTGTACTATGTTCAGGGGTCCTTGTACTGTGCAGGGCTGTGTACTATGTGCAGTGTGTACATGCGGGGGGTGTGTAACTATGTGGCAGAGGGGATCCTGTGTACTATGTGCAGGGTCCTGTGTACTATGTGCAGTGTGTACCATGCGAGGGTGTGTCTATGTGCAGGGTCCTGTGTATATTTGCAGTGTCCTGTGTACTATGTGCAGGGTGTGTACTATGTGCAGTGTGTACTATGTGCAGGGTCTGTTGTACTATGTGCAGGGGTGTATCTATGTGCATGTCGTTGTAGCTAGTGGCATGTCCTGTATACTATGTGCAGGTCCTGGGTACTATGTGCAGGTGTCCTGTACTATGTGCAGTGTCCTGTGTACTTGTGCCATGTCCTTTGTACTATGTGCAGGGGGTGTACTATGTGCCGGGTCCTGTGTACTATGTGCAGGGTGTGTCCTATGTGCAGGTCCTGTGTACTTTGCAGTGTGTAACTATGTGCAGGATCGTCCTGTGTACTATGTGCAGGCTGTACTATGTGGAGTGTCTTGTGTACTATGGTGCAGTGTCCTGTGTACTATGTTCAGGTGTGTACTATGTGCAGGGTCCTGTTACTATGTGCAGTGTGTACTGTGTGCATTCCGTGTACTATGTGCAGGGTGTCCTGTGTACTATGTGCAGTTGTCTATGTGTAGTACTTGCAGGGTGTGTACTCTGTGCATGTGTCCTTGTGTACATGTGCAGGGTGTGTACTATGTGCAGTGTCCTTTACTAGCCGGGTGTGTACTATGTGCGTGTCCTTAATATGCAGGTCCTGTGTACTATGTGCAGGGTCCTGTGTACTATGTGCAGTGTGTATATGCATGTCTGTCTAGGGTGTCTATGTCCTGTGTGTATGTGCATGGGTGTACTATGTGCAGGTGTGTACTATGTGGCCGGGGTCCTGTGTACTATGTGCAGGGTGTAACTATGTGCAGTGTCCTGTGTAGTATGTGCAGTGTGTACTAGTTGCCGGGTGTCCTGTGTACTATGGCAGGTGTACTATGTGCATTGTCCTCTGTAGTATGTGCAGGGTGTTCTATTGCAGGTGTGTACTATGCCGGGTGTCCTGTGTACTATGTGCAGTGTGTACTATGTGCATATGTCCTGTGTACTATTTGCAGGGTGTGTACATGTGCCGGGTTCCTGTGGTCTATGTGCAGGGTCGTGTACTATGTGCAGTGGTCCTGTTACTATGTGCATGGTCCTGTGTACTATGTGCAGGTGTTCCTTGTGCATGTGCCGGTGCCCTGTGTACTATTTGCAGGTGTCCTACTTGTGCAGGCCTGTGTACTATGTGGCAGGGTGGTGTACTATGTGCAGTGTCCTGTGTACTATGTGCCAGGTGTGGTACTATGTGGTCAGTGTCCCTGTGTCCTATGTGCAGGGTCCGGTGTACTATGTGCAGTCCTGTGACTAATGTTGTCAGTGTGTACTTATGTGGGCGTGTCTAGTGCATGTCGTGTGTACTATGTGCAGGGGTGTACTAGTGAGTTCCTGTGTGACTATGTGCAGGGTCCTGTGTACTATTGTGCTATGTCCTGTGTACTATTGTGCTAGTCCTGTGTACTATTGCAGTGTCCGGGTGTCTATGTGAAGGGGTGTACTATGTGCGGGTTGTGACTGTGATACTATGTGCATTGGGTACGTAGGGTGTACTATTCAGTGGGTGTACTATGTCGTGTGTATATGTGCAGTTCCACTAGTGCTTACTTATGCGTGTGCTAGTGTTGCGTGTTGTACATCTGTTCAGGGGTACGTGTGCTTGTGTCTATGTCTATTTGTCAATGTGCAGGGTCGTGTACTAGTGCAGGTTGTCCTGTGTGCTATGTGTTACTAGTCGGGTGTGACTTTGCTGGTGTTATGGTGCATGGGGTGTACTATGTCAGGTCCTGTGTACTATGGTGCAGGTGTTGTGTACTCTGGGTGTCAGTGTGTGTGAACTATGTGCAGGGTACAGTACCATTTATACGTCGCATGGTCCTTTGTGGTGTACTATGTGCAGGGTCTGTGACTATTAGGTACTGTGTGGCAGTGTGTACTATGTGCAGGGTCGTGTACTATTTTGCAAGTGGGGTGTAACTATGTGCATGGGTTTGAACAATGTTCATGTGGTGTGTACTATTTCAGTGTGTACTATGTCGGGTTGTACTATGTGCAGGGTGTGTACTATTTGTCAAGTGTGTACAATGTGAAGGTGGCGTACTCTATTTGACGTTACTATGTGGCATTCTGTACTATGTGGCATTGTGTGTACATGGCAGGGGTGTACTATGTGTCAGGGTGTACTATGTGGCATGTTGTACATTGAAGGAGGGGGTGTACTATGTGGCAGGTTTGTGTGTACTATGTGCAGCCTGTACGATGTGCAGTGGTGTACAATTTGAAGGGGTGGCCTCTGTGCAGGGGTGTACTATATGTCATGGTGTACTATTGCATTTGTCTTGTGCACGATGTGCAGGGTGTGTACTATGTGCAGTGTGTACTATGTGCCAGTGTGTGTAATATGTGCAGGGTGTACAGTGCGGTGTGTACTATGTGTAGGGTTGGTACTATGTGCAGGGTGTGTACTATTGCAGGGTTGTACTGTGTGCATTGTGTGTATTAAATGTGGCAGGGGGGGTGTACGATTTGCATGTGGGGTGTACTAATGGGGCAGTGTGTTGGTACATGTGCCGTTGTGTACTATGTGTTCAGTGTCTTGTTGTACTCTGTGCAGGGTGTATACTCTGGTGGCAGTGTGTACTATGTAGCATTTATACTTCTGCCATGTGTATTTGTGCCGTGTGCACTATGTGCAGGGGTACTATATGTGCAGTGTGTTACTAGTGGCAGGGTGTGTTACTATGTGCAGTGGTGTACTATGTGCAGTTTCCTTTGTACATGTCAGGGTTGTACTAGTCAGCATGTTACTATTGCAGGGTCCGTGTACTATAAAGTAGTGTCCTGTGTACTATTGCGTGGCCTGTGTACGTTGCAGTGTCCGGTGTTTTATGTGGCAGTGTCCTGTGTACTATGTGGCAGGTGTCCTGTGTACTATGTGTCATGGTCCTGTGTACCCTTTTGCAGGGGTCCTGTGTCCATGTGGCAGTGTGTTCACCAATGCGCATGGGGTGTGTACTATGTGCCAGGGGTCCTGTGTACTAGGGGAGGAGAGTAAAAAATGGAAGACAGAACAGGAGAGGGACAGCAAAAAGAGGTTAAGGGGGTGGGATAGACGTGCAAGGAGAAAAAGAATCAAAACGAGGAGGAGGGAGAAAGAAAAGGGACGGAGAAAGGGGCAGGGGTGATATGATTGAAAAGAGGGGGTCGAAAAGACGGAGGGGGTGGAAAGGGGAGAGAAACGAATCAAACCAAAGGTGGAGAAACAAGCTCGAAAGGCGAGCTCGAAGGGGAGGGATAAGGAACAGGAGAAGGAGAAAGAAGGGGAAGGAAAAAAAAGGGCGGTACTCGAATCGAGAGAGAGTGAAAAAGGGAAAGGGGTAGAAAGAAGGGCTATCAAGAATAAAGACGGAAGAAAGGTAAAAGCACAAAAAATAGAGGGAGGCAAAAGATGAGTTTGAAATAGAGCGATTACCGGAAGAATGGGAACAAAGGAGGATAAAAAGAACGGAACGAAAGAGAAGGCATAAGGACCGAGAAGAGAAGCTAGGAGTTGGCCAGGGTCCCCCTGTGTACTAATGTGTGCAGTGTGAGGGCCATGGGCGGAGTGTGTGTCATGCTATGTTGCAGGGGTCCTGTGTACTCTGTGCAGGTCCTGTGTACTATGTGGCAGGGTGTGTTACTAGTTGCAGTGTGTACTATGGCGGGTCTGTTGTACTATTTGCAGGGGTGTACGATTTGCAGGGCGTTACTATTTGCATGTCCTGTATATATGTGCAGTGTCCTGTGTACTATGTGCAGGGTGTCCTGTGTACTATGGTGCAGGTCCTGTGTACTATTTGCAGTGTCCTTTGTACTATGTGCAGGTGTTTACTATGTGGCAGGGTCCGGTGTACTATGTGCAGGGTTGTGTACTATTGCAGGTCTTGTTACTAGTGTCATGTGTACTATTTGCAGCGCCTGTGTACTATGTGCATGCTGTACTATGTGAGTGTCTTGTGTACTCTGTGCAGTGTCCTGTGTACTATGGTGCAGGGTGTTACTATGTGCAGGGTCCTGTGGTAACTATGTTCAGTGTGTACTGTGTGCAGTGTCCGTGTACTATGTGCAGGTGTCCTGTGTACTATGTGCATTGTCCGTGGTGGTAGGTGCAGGTGTGTACTATGTCATTTCCTGTGTACATGTGCAGGGTGTGTACTATGGCAGTGTCCTGTGTACTATGTGCTGTGTTGGTATAATGTCAGTGTCCTGTGTACTATGTGCACGGGTCCGTGTACTATGGTGCAGGGTCCTGTGTACTAGTGCAGTGTGTAACTATGTGCATTGTCCTGTGTATATGTCATTGTACCTGTGTAGTATTGTCAGGGTGTGTACTATGTGCGGGTGTGTACTATGTGCCTGGTTCCCCTGTGTACTATGTTCAATGGTTTACATGTGCAGTGTCCCTGTTAAGTAGTGCAGGTGTGACATGTGCCGGGTGTCCTGTGTACTATGTGCAGTGTACTATGTGCAATTGTCCTGTGTAGTTATGTGCAGTGTGTGGTATATTGCAGGGTGTGTACTATGTGCCGGGTGTCCTTTGTACTAAGTGCAGTGTGTTACTATGTGCAGTGTCCTGTGTACTATGTGCAGGTGTGTAACTAATGTTCCGTTGTCCTGTGTACTTATGTGCAGGGGTGTACTATGTGCAGGGTCCTGTTTACTATGTGCAGTGTCCTGTGACTAATGTGCACGGTGTTCCCTGTGTACTATGTGGGCCGGGTCCCTGTGTTAACTATTTGCAGGGTGTCTACTATTGCCGGGTCTGTTTACTATGTTCAGGGTGTGTACTATGTGCAGTGTCTGTGTACATGTGCCGGGTGTGTACTCTATGTCAGTGTCCCTGTGTACTATGTGCAGGTCCTGTGTACTATGTTGTCAGGGTCCTTGACATGTGGCAGTGTGTACTATGTGCAGTGTCTGTGTTACGATGTGCAGTGGGTTCCTGTGTACTATGTGCAGGGGTGTACTAATGGCATGTCCTGTGTACTATGTGCCGGGTCCTGTGTACTATTTGCAGTGTCCGTGTACTATGCGTTCCTGTGTACTATGTGCAGGGGGTGTACTTTGTGCAGTGTCCTGTGTACTATGTGCAGGGGGGGTGTACTATGTGCAGGGTCCTGTGTACTATGTGCAGTGTGTACTATGTGCAGTGTCCTGTGTACTATGTGCAGTGTCCTGTGTTCTATGTCAGGGGGGGTACATGTGCATGTCCTTTACATGTGCAGGGCCTGTGTAACTATGTGCAGTGTCGCTGTGTACTATGTGCAGTGTCCTGGTACATTTGGTCAGTGTCCTGTGTACTATGTGCGGGGGTGTACTAGTGCAGTGTCTTTTTACTATGTGCGGGTGTGTACTATGTGCAGTGTGTGTGTACTATGTGCAGGGGGTGTACTATGGTTAGGGTGTGTACTATGTGCAGGGGTGTACTATGTGCAGGTGTAACTGTGTTGCATGTGTGTACTATGTGCAGGTGTCGTGTACGATTTGCAGTGGGTTGTACTATGTTCAGGTTTGAAACAATTGTTCAGGGTTTGTACTATGTTCAGGGTGTGTACTATTTCAGGGTGTGGTACTATGTGTCAGAGGTGTGTACTATTGCAGTGTGTACAATGTGAAGGGGTGCGTACTAGTTTGCAGTGTACTATGTGCAGTGGGTGTACTATGTGCAGTGTGTGTACTATGTGCCAGGGTGTACGATGTGCGGGTGTACTATGTGCATGGTGGACAATGTTTAAGGGTGTACTATGTGCAGGTTGTTGTGTACTATTGCAGCTTACTATGTGGATGGTCTTGTGTACTATGTGCAGTGTCCTGTGATATTGTGCAGGGGTGTTACTGTTTGCAGGTTCCTGTGGTACTATTGCATGTGTACTAGTGTGCAGTGTCCTTTGTATATTTGCAGGTGTTCGTCCTGTGTAACTATGTGCATTGGGCTGTTGGTAGTAAGTGCAGGGTGTGGTACTAATGTGCAGTGTCCTGTGTACTCTGTGCAGGTGTGTACTAATGTGGCAGTGTCCTGTGTACTATGTCCTGGTGTGTAACTGATTTGCCGTGTCCTGTTTACTATGTGAGGTCCCTGTGTACTATGTGCGGGTCCTGTGTACTGATGTGCATTGGTGGTACTATGTTGCAGGGTCCCTGTTCACTAGTGCATTGTCCTGTTAGTCTGTGCAAGGGTGTGGTACTATGTGCATGGTGTGTACTATTTGCCGGTGTCCTGTGTACTTGTTGCAGGGTGTACTATTGTCAGTGTCCTGTGTAGTATGTGTCAGGGTGTGTACTTGTTCCCGGGTGTCCTGTGTACTATGTGCAGGTGTACTATGTGCTTGTCCTGTGTAGTATGTGCAGTTTGTGTACTATGTTCAGGTGTGTACTATGTGCCGGGTGTCCTGTGTACTATTGGCATGTGTACTATGTGCAGTGTCCGTGTACTATGTGCGGGTGTGTACTATGTCCGGGTGTCCTGTGTACTATGTGGCAGGTGTTGTACTAGTGCACATGGTCCTGTGTACTATGTTCAGTGTCTGTGTTACTATGTCATGGTGTCCTGTGGTACTATTTGCCGGGTGCCCCTGTTTACTCTTTGCAGGGTGTCTACTATTGCCAGGGTCCTGTGTACTATTTGGCAGGGGTGTGTCAACTATGTGCAGTGTCCCCTGTGTACTATGGTTCCGGGTGTGTACTATGTGGCAGTTCCGTGTACTATGTCAGGGTCCTTGTACTATGTGCAGGGTCCTGTGTACTATGTTCTTGTGTACTACTCTGTGCAGTGTCTGTGTACTATGTGCAGTGTCCTTGTTTACTATGTGCAGGGGTGTACTATGTGCAGGGTCTGTGTACTTGTGTCAGGGTCCTGGTACTATGTCGTGTCCTGTGTACTATGTGCATGTCCTTGTACTATGTGCAGGGGGTGTACTGTGTGCAGTGTCCTGTGTACTATGTGCAGGGGGTGTACTATGTCGTGGTCCTGTGTACTTATGTGCAGTGTGTACTATTTCAGGTCCTGTGTAACTATGTGGCAGTGTTCCTGTTTACGATGTGCAGGGGGTGTACTATGTCAGTGTTCTGTGTACTATTGGCAGGGTCCTGTGTACAGTGCAGTGTCCTGTGTACTATGATGCAGGGGGGGGGGTGTCCTGGTTAATATGTGCAGTGTCCCTGTGTACTATGGTGCATGGGTGACTATGTGCATTTTCCGTGTACTATGTGCAATGTTGGTACTATGTCATTGGTTTTTACTATGTGCCAAGGTGGTGTACTATGTGTAGGGGGTGTTACATGTGCAGGTGTGTACTATTGCAGGGTGTACTGTGTGCAGTGTTGTATATTGCATGGGGTCGTGTAACTATTTGCAGTGGGTGTACGTGTGCATGGTTTGAACAATGTCAGGTGTGTGTAATATGTTCAGGGTGGGTACTATGTTCAGGGTGGTGTCTATGTGCAGGTGTGTACTATGTGCCAGTGTGTACAATGTGAAGGTTGCTACTATTTGCAGGGTGTCAACTATGTGCAGTGTGCAAACTAGTGCAGGTGTGGTTAACTATGTGCAGGGGTGTACATGGTGGCAGGTTTACTATGGCAGGTTTACAATGTGAAGGGGGTGTACTCATGTGGCAGTGTTGTGTGTACTATGTGCAGGCTGTACTCTGTGCAGTGTGTCAATGTGAAGGGGGGTGTACTATGTTCAGGGGGGGTGTACTATTGGGCATGGTGACTCATGTGCAGTGTCTGTGCACTATGTGCAGGGTGTGTACTATGTGGCAGTGGTGTACTTGTCATTGTGTGTACTCTGTGCAGGTTGTCTATGTGCGGTTGTCCTATGTGTAGGGGTGTGTACTATGTGGCAGGGTGGTGTATAGTTCGTGTACGTGTGCATTGTGTGTATTAATGGTGCTGGGTGTGTACTATTTGGCAGTGGGGGTACTATTTGCCGGGTGTGGTACTATTTGGCAGGTTGTTTTAACTATTGTGCAGTGTCTTGTTACTATTGTGCAGGTTGTGTACTATGTGCAGTGTGTACTATGTAACCATGTATACTTTTGCCATGTGTACTTTGTGCCCGTGTGCACTATGTGCAGGTGTCCTATGATGCCTTGTGGTACTATGTGCCGGGGTGTACTATGTGGCAGTGTGTAACTAATGTGCGTGTCCGTGTACTATTTGCGGGTGTTAACTGATTGCGCATGTGTACTCTGTGCAGGTCCGTGTACTATAAGCATGTCCCTGGTACGATGTGCAGTGTCCCTTGTACTTGTGGCATGTCCGTGTACTATGTGCAGTGTCCGGCGTTTTTATGTACAGTGTCCTGGTGTACTATGGCAGGTGTCCGGTGTACTATGGTGCAGGGGTCCGTGTCTCCGTGCAGGGTCCGTTGTACTATGTGCAGTGTGTAACCATGCGCAGGGGTGTTACTATGCAGGGGTCCCTGTGTACTAGTGCAGGGTCCTTTTACTATGTGCACGTTGTACCTCGAGGGGTGTGTACTAATGTGCAGGGTCCTGTGGTACTCTTTGCAGGTTCCTGTGTACTATGTGCAGGGGGTGTACTATGTGTCAGTGTGTACTTTGTGCTGGTCTGCTGTACTATGTGCAGGGGGTTGTACAGGTTGCAGGCGTTACTATGTGGCAGTGTCCCCTGTTACTATTTGAAGTGTCCTGTGTACTATGTGCAGGTGTCTCTGTTACGAGTGCAGTGTCCCTGTGTACTATGTGCAGTGTCCGTTGTACTATGGTGCAGGTGTGTACTATGTGCAGGGTCCTGTGTGACTATGTGCAGGTGGGTACTATGTGCAGGCCTGTGTACTATTGGCAGTTTGTAAAAAAAAAAAAAAAAAAAAAAAACTATGTGCACGTCCTTGTACTATGTGCAGGCTGTACTATGTGGATGTCTGTGTACTATGGGCAGTGTCCTGTGTACATGTGCAGGGTGTTTATATTGTAGGTCCCTGTGTACTATGTGCAAGTGTGTACTGTGGTGCAGTTTCCGTGTCTATGTGCATGGTGTCCTGTTACTATGTGCATTGTCGTGTGTAAGTATGTTCACGGTGTGTACTATGTGCAGTGGACCGCTGTGTACTATGTGCAGGGTGTGTACTTGTCCAGTGTCCTGTGTACTATGTGCCGGGTGTGGACTATGTGCAGGTGTCTGTGTACTATGTGCAGGGTCCTGTGTACTATGTGCAGTGTCCTGTGTACTATGTGCATTGTCCTGTGTCGTATGTGCAGGGTGTGTACTATGTGCAGGGTGTGTACTATGTGCCGGGTGTCCTGTGTACTATTCATGGTGTACGATGTGCAGTTCCTGTGTAGTAATGTGAAGGGGTGTACTTGTGCGCGGTTGTCCTGTGTCTCTGTGCCGGGTGTACTATTGCCATTGTCCTGGTAAGTATGTGCAGGGTGTGGTACTATGTGCAGTGTGTAACTATGTTGCCGGGTCCTGTGTACTATGTGCAGTGTGTTACTATGTTCCAGTGTCCTGGTACTATGTTGCAGGGTGGTGTCTATGTGCCGGTTTCCTGTGTACTATGTGCAGGTGTGGTACTATTTGCAGGGTCCGTGTACTATGTGCAGTGTCCTGTGTACTATTTGCAGGGTGTCCTGTGTACTATGTGCCTGGTGCCCTTGTACTCTTTGCAGAATGTCTACGTATGTGCAGGGTCCTGTGTACTATGTGCAGTGTGTACTATTGCGTGTCCTTGTACTATGTTCCGGGTGTGTAATATGTGCAGTGGTCCCTGTGTACTATGTGCAGGGGCCTGTGTACTAGGTGCAGGTCCTGTGTACTAGGTGCATGTCCTGGTACTATGTGCAGTTTTCCTGTGGTACTATGTGCAGGGGGTTTACTATGTGCAGTGTCCTTGTGTCCTAAATGTGCAGGGGGGTGTAACTATGTGCAGGTCCTGTGTACTATTTTGCAGTTTTTACTATGTGCAGTGTCCCTGTTTCCTAAGGTGCCAGTGTCCTGGTCTATGTGCAGGGGGTGTATATGTGCGTGTCCTGTGTACTATGTGCAGGGGGGTGTAGCAGGTGCAGGTCCTGTGTACTATGTGCAGTGTGTACTATGTGCATTGTCCTGTGTACTATGTGTCATGTCCTGTGTACTATGTGCAGGGGTGTACTATGTGCAGTGTCCTGTGTACTATGTGCAGGGGTCCTGTACTAGTGCAAGTGTCCTGTGTACTATGTGCATTGTCTCCTGTGGACTATGTGCAGTGGCCTTTGTACTCTGTGTCAGGGGGTGTACTAGGTGCCAGTGTCCTGTGTCTAGGTGCAGGGTGTGTACTAATGTGCCGGGTGTCCTGTGTAACTATGGGGCATGGTACTGTTGCAGTGTCTGTGTACTATGTGCAGGGGTCCTGTGTACTATGTGCATTGTCTTGTGTATTAATTTGTCAGGGTTTGTAATATGTGTCATTGCCTGTGTTACGATGTGCAGGGTCGGTACTAATGGTGCAGTGTCTGTGTACTATGTGCCGGTTGGTACGATTGCAGTGTCCTGTGTACTATTGCATGGTCCTGTGTACTATTGCAGGGTCTGTGTACTATGTGCATTGTCCTGTGGCGTATGTGCAGGTTGTGTACTATGTGGCAGGGTGTGTACGATGTGCCGGGTGTCCTGTGAATACTATGTGCAGGCGTACATGTGCAGTGTCCTGTGTAGTATTTGCAGGTGTGTACTATGTCCGGGTGTTCCCTGTGTACTATGTGCAGGGTGTACTATGTGCAGTGTCCTGTTGTAGTATGGTGCAGGGTGGTGTACTAGGTGCAGGGTGTGTACGATTGCCGGGTGTCCCGGTGTACTATGTGCAGTGTGTACTATGTGCAGTGTCCTGTGTACGATTCAGGGGTGTACTATGTGCCGGTGTCCTGGACTATGTCAGGGTGTGTACTATGGCAGGGTCCTGTGTACTATGTGCAGTGTCCTGTGTACTAAACATTTGAAGGGGTCCCTGTGTACTATGTGGCCGGGTGCCTGTGTACTATGGTGGCAGGGTTCTATATGTGCAGGTCCTGTGTACTATGGCAGGGTGGTTCTATTGCAGGTGTCCTGTGTACTATGTGCCGGTGTGTACTATGTGCCAGTGTCCTTTGTACTATGTGCAGGGTCCGTGTACTATGTGGCAGTGGTGTACTACATGTGCAGTGTCCTGTGTACTAGGTGGCCGTGTCCTGTACTATTTGCAGGGGGGTGTACTATGTGCAGTGTCCTGTGTAACTATTGAGCGGGGGGTGTACTTGTGCAGTGTCCTTTGTAATTAGGTGCAGGTGGTACTAGGTGCGTGTCCGGGGTACATGTGCAGTGTCCTGTGACTAATGTGCAGGGGGTGTACTATGTGCAGTGTCCTGTTGTACTAGTGCAGGGTCCTGTGTATATGTGCAGTGTCCCTGTGTACTATGTCGTGTCCTTGTGTACTAATGTGCAGTGTCCCTGTGTACTATGTGCATGGGGTTTACTTGTGCAGTGTCCTGTTACTAGTGCAGGGTGTGTAACTATTGCCGGGTGTCCGTGTACTTGTGCAGGGTGTGTACTATGTGCCGTGTGTACTGGTGCAGTTTCCTGTGTAGTACTGCAGGGGCACACCTTCGGGCTTTCTCTCGGAGATGTGATGAGAGCCCTTATCGCGATCTTAAAGCTACAATTCAAAATGAATTTCAAATCTGGCGTGATTTCGAACAGATTTATTTGCGTGCTTACTACCTCAGCACAGCACATGATCTCACATGGACGACACATCGCTTGCCGAAACCAAAAGCCTTACCCCCCCAAACAATACCAGGTTTGTCATAGTCCGCGGATCCACTTTTCCACATTAAAGACAAAATTATGGAAGCCGCACGAAATATGTCACACTCCCGTAAGATTTCAAATATATCCGGTACGCTGACGCATCAGGCCGCAACGCTTTTCCAGAGGCGAGAAGCTTATTACCAAGCACCAAATCCCCCGTATAACAACATCCCACACATTGGTGATTCCCTGTATCATTACCAAAGAACACCTCGCCAATACCCCTAAGAAGCAGCCAGAATGGTAGCTTCATAACAGAGGGAGACGGCAGCGACACGGCAGAGCAGAGATCTTCACCCCAACAGCCTCAGCGAGGAATGGACAACAAGCACCAAACGCAAAAGACCGAGTCTGACACAGAGAGGCGAGACCCTGGCTCTTCCATCAACCTTCGCATATAGAGGAACTTCACCTCTTGCCTAGTTCTATTCTAATCACGAGTTAATAGTTAAAAGGGATCTACCCCCCTTCGTATATCTAATTCTCCTTGCTTGGGGCCTAACCCGCACTAGGCCCACGCCACTTTTTTTTTTCTCAGAGAACATCTTTATGACCTCTTACACATATTAACAGGCCAACCTTTTCGGTTACCCCCTTCTTGTGTTTTTTTTTTTTTTTTCAGTAATTTAAGTAAGAAGAGTGTCTAGATGTATACTCATTCTGCTTATGTTTATGTTCTGTTATACATCCGGTCCCCTACTTAGAGGACACCCACTTACAGACACCCCCTAGTTACAGACGGACCTCTCTGCCCTGCCCCATGTGACCCTCTGGTGACCTCTCTGGATGTTACTATAGTCCAGGCTGCAATGATCAGCTGTAAGGTGTCTGTTAATGAAGCTTTATGAGCATCATCAGTTTAAACTCCAATTGTCACTGGACAAATTTTTTTGTCTGGCATCTACAATGATAAAATATACATTTTGACTTACAAATACAATGCAACGGAAGAACAAACCGCCGGAACCCGTCGTGGCTAAACCGGGACGCCCTGTACGTGGGTTTTGGCCTGCTGTATTCACTATTAATACCTACTCTTCCACGACGCAATATTATACGACTGGCACATCAAATGCCAAAACCATCCCAGAATGCATACAACTAATGCACCTACACACATGGTCTTTAATCATTAAAACGTCAGGGGATTGAATTCCCCATATAAAAAAATCTTTAATATGGGTGAAGCTAAGCACATAATACAGATAGATTGGGGGGGTCATTTACTAAGGGCCCAATTCGCGTTTTCCCGACGTGTTACACGAATATTTCCGATTTGCGGCCGATTTCCCCTGAATTGCCCTGGTATTTTTGGTGCGGCACAGCAATTTGATTGTGCGCATGCACCAACGAAATGGGGGGCGTGGCCGAACAAAAACCCCCGACGATTCATAAAAACCGCCGCATTTTTTAAAAAACTTGGTGTCCGCGAAAATTGCACTACCTTCACTCATCCCGTCTCGATTCGCATTGCGTTCCGATCTCTTCAGCGCACAGCGCCACTGGTGGACATCGGAGGAACTGCCTTAATATGCCCGGCATGACCTGAATTCCCAGCGCAGAGAACGTGCCGCTGATCCGCGAATGGACCGGTAAGTAAATCGCCCCCATACTCGCCAGAGAACCACATCTAAAAGAAATATATTGGTTAATAGCAAAAACGAACCAATATCCTCCCTCACATGTTTTCTGCACCCGCACCAAACAAAAAGGAGGGCGGTACCAATACAATAAAGATACGCTGTAATATAATAGATAAAAACGCATATTTGTCGTACTCATCGTACAATTAAACACCTTCTTTACAAAAACCATGCATCATTTTATGCTCCAACTAAAACAACAATTTTACAAAAAGTATGTCTAAGTGTGGAAAAACACAAAAAGGATTGACTCTTGTATCCGAGATTTCAACACACAGACACCGATTTGGCCATGCAGCGGACTCCCAAAAAAGACTAGCAGACACTCAGCTGACTCTGCACAAACACGACTTAGATACGCACCCTCCCATGCCGACTGAAAAGGATCACCTTCTATTCTCAACCCAAACACAGATTACACAAAATTGACTCTACTTGGTAATGATATTTCTGCGTGGAATAGTATAAAGCAAAAAGCACTCACCCTACCAATACACAACGCCCCTAACTCACTATGAGACGAATAACTAGGTCATGGAATTGCCGATATACCAAAAAAACAAACATTACAGAATTTTTTTAAAACACATTGGGCAGTTTACTTACCCAGTCCATGACTTTTGGGACTTAAAAGACCGCTGTAAAACCCAACCCCAACCCCCCTTCACTCTAATGCGTACACAGTTGTTGGGTGTCAATGCACAGCGCCGCATTTATTATCCACAAAACCTCATCAGTAATCAATCACATTGCAATAACAGTACAGTTACATGAAACTCAGCTAGCAAAGGGGGTTCCGGGGTCAATCTAAATTGCCATCAAAAATCCGTTTGTCACTAAGCTCACTTGCCACCAGCCGTATATGCTCCTACCATGACCCCAAATGGAGACTTCCGACACCTCTGAGATCCTTGCTGCTCCCAGGAATTCACCATACTCTGTTTAAACACTTTCGAGGCCTGGACACAACCCCCGTGGTTTGCCACTCGCCCCGTCTCAACAACCTCCTTTTTGCCCCCGAGACCCCTCCTAAATCCGCCCGCCTCGACATTAGTTTTTGGGCCTCCCCATCTGCAGCCCAATTTTTTACAAAGGGGCGGGTGGGCGGAAAAAATTGGTTCTTTTCCTTGTTTTCTTGTCCTCTCTCTGCCTCCCCAGATTCCAGGACAGAGGACACTACCTCGTGTCCGTAATAAGTCAAATATTCCGCAAACCCTCCCATTTAAATGTGACTGCTCAGACTTACTGTAGCATCTTCTCCCCCTCCCATCTCTGACCTTCACCTAACCCTTAGAATAGCTCCATTTACCCCTGTCATGCCGCCATTGCCGTTACATTCATTTACTACTTCCTTGCTCCTTTCGCGATCCCCAAGCGGCGCGTTCTCTGGCCTGGATTCGGTCTCGGCCGTGGGAATTTAATAGGTCAGTTCCTCCTCGTCCCCAGGTCGCTGCTGCCGCGCGAAAAGCATCGACGCGATGTAGTCACCGGCGGCTGAGTGAGTAGCAGCTCCGCGACCAGATTTTTTTTTTAAAAGCGGCGTTTTTTTTTCCGAATCCGTCGTTTTGTTCAGCCCACACCCCCCGATTTCGTCGCGTGCATCACGCGATGCGCCACAAGGTCCGAACCGGACTTCTGCGCCAAAATCCCGGGGCAATTCAGGGAAATCGGCGCAAATCGGAAATATTGGGTAACACGTCGGAAACCGCAAATCGGGCCCTTAGTAAATGACCCCTAATTGGGCAGATTTACTTACCGTTCCTTTCGCGGAAAAATCCATTCGGTGCTTTCCCTTCGTTGGATCGTCGGGTTCGGCCGGGATTCATCAGGTAGTTCCTCCATCCGTCCACCGGTGTCCGCTGCACTGAATAGCATGCAGATCCTGGAATACCCCGGCTCCGCGCTGAGTGAAGGTAAGTGCAAGCTCCTTGACAACATTTTTGTTTTAAATGTTGCGTTTTTCCGAATATGTCGGTTTTTGTTGTACTATGTGCAGTGTCCTGTGTACTATGTGCAGGGTGTGTACTATGTGCCGGGTGTCCTGTGTACTATGTGCAGGGTGTGTACTATGTGCCGTGTGTACTAGGTGCAGTGTCCTGTGTAGTCTGCAGGGGGCACCACATTCAGGATTTCTCTCGGAGAATGTGATGAGAGCCCTTATCGCAGATCTTAAAGCTACAATTCAAAATGAATTTCAAACTCTGCGTGATTTCTTAACAGATTTATTTGCTTGCTTACTACCTCAAGCCACAGCACATGATCTCACAATGGACAGAGCACATCGCTTGCCGAAACCAAAAGCCTTACCCCAAACAATACCAAGGGTTGTCATAGTCCGGATCCACTTTTTCCACATTAAAGAAAAAATTATGGAAGCCGCACGAAATAATGTCACACTCCCGGAAAGATTTAAAAATATATCAGTTTACGCTGACCTATCAGCCGCAACGCTTTCCAGAAGACGAGAATTTATTACCAGCACCAAAATCCTCCGTAATAACAACATCCCACACAAATGGGGATTCCCTGTATCATTACCAAAGAACACATCGCCAATACCCCTAAAGAAGCAGCCAAGAATGGGAGCTCATAACAGAGGGAGACGGCAGCGACACGCAGAGCAAGAGATCTTCACCCCAACACCTCAGCGAGGAATGGACAATGGACAATGGACAGTCTGACCACATGAGAGGCGAGACCCTGCTCTTCCATCACCTTCTCAATATAGAGGACACTTCACCTCTTGCCTAGTTCTATAATCTAACACTGAGTTATAGTTAAAGGGATCTACCCCCTTCGTTAGTATCTAATTATCCTTACTTGGGGCCTAACCCGCCACTAGGCCCACGCCACGTGTTATTTTGTCTCAGAGAAACATCTTTATGTACCTCTAAGCATATATAACAGGCCAACTCTTTCGGTTACCTTTTTCAGTAAGTTAAGTAAGAAGAGTGTCTAGATGTATACTCATTCTGCTTATGTTTATGTTCTTGTTATACAGCCGGTCCCCTACTTAAGGACACCCGACTTACAGACGCCCCCTAGTTACAGACAGACACCTCTGCCCCCTGTGACCTCTGGTGACCTCTCTGGATGTTACTATAGTCCCAGGCTGCAATGATCAGCTGTAAGGTGTCTGTAATGAAGCTTTATTGATCATCATCAAAGGTTTAAACTCCAATTGTCACTGGGACAAAAAATTTTTTTGTCTGGATCTACAATTATAAAATATACAGTTTTGACTTACATACAAATGCAACTTAAGAACAAACCTCCGGACCCTATCTTGTACGTAACCCGGGGACTGCCTGTACTTGTTTTTGCCTGCTGTATCACTATATAATACACTACTCTTCACGACTCAATATTATAAGACTGGCACATAAAATGCCAAAAACAATCACCAGAATGCATACAACTAATGCACCTACACACCATGGTCTTTAATCATTAAACGTCAGGGGATTGAATTCCCCATATAAAAGATCTTTAATATGGGGTGAAGCTAAAGCACATAATACAGATATATTGGGGGTCATTTACTAAGGGCCCAATTCGCGTTTTCCCGACGTGTTACCCGAATATTTCCGATTTGCGCCGATTTCCCCTGAATTGCCCCGGGATTTTGGCGCACGCGATCGGATTGTGGCGCATCGGCGCTGGCATACATGCGACGGAAATTGGGGGGGGTGTGGCCGAACAAAAACCCGACGGATTCGGAAAAACCGCCGCATTTTTAAAAAACTGTGTCGCGAAAATTGCACTTACCTTCACTCAGCCCGGCTCGGTGTATTCCAGTGCGTTCCGATGCTCTTCAGCGCAGCAGCGCCACCTGGTGGACATCGGAGGAACTGCCTTAATATGTCCCGGCAGACCTGAATCCAGCGCAGAGAACGTGCCGCTGGATCGCGAATGGACCGGGTAAGTAAATCTGCCCCATTACTCGCCAGGAGACACATCTAAAAGAAATAGATTTGGTTACATAAAAAAACAAACAATATCCTCACATGTTTTCTGCACCCGCACCAAACAAAAAAGGAGGCGTTACCATAGCAATTAAAGATACGCTGTATATAATAGATAAAAACGGCAGATTTGTCGTACGCATCCGTACAATTAACAACATTCTTTACACCATTGCATCAATTTATGCTCCAAATAAAAAACAAAAGAAGTTTTTACAAAAAGTATTAGCTATTGTGGAAAAACACAAAAAAGGATCGACTATTGTAGTCAGAGATTTCAACACAACGATTTGGCCATCAGCGGACTCACAAAAAAGACTAGCAGACACTGCAGCTGACTCGTGCACAAACACGACTTATACGACGCACCCTCACCATCCGACTGAAAAGGATCACCTTCTATTCTCACCCACACACAACGTACACAAGAATTGACTCCTACTTGGTAGATAGATATTTACTGCGTGGAATAGTAGAAGCAAAAATCACTCACCCATAACAATACAACAACTCCCCTAACTCACTATGGAGACT
Source organism: Engystomops pustulosus (assembly GCA_019512145.1). Lineage (NCBI taxonomy): Eukaryota > Metazoa > Chordata > Amphibia > Anura > Leptodactylidae > Engystomops > Engystomops pustulosus. The sequence goes on along the minus strand of WNYA01000203.1, from coordinate 118,854 downwards.
GAATAACTATGTCATGGAATCGCCGATATACAAAAAACAAACATTACAGAATTTTTTAAACACATTGGGGCAGATTTACTTACCCAGTCCATGACTTTGGGACTTAAAATTACCGCTGTGAAAACCCAACCCCAACCCCCCCTTCACTCATTAATGGGCGCACACAGTTGTTGGGTGTCAAGGCCACAGCGGCCGCATTTATTATAACAAAACGTCATCATTAATCAATAACATTGCATAACATTACAATTTACATTAAACTCAGCTAGCAAAGGGGTTCCGGGGGGGCATCTAAATTGCCATCAAATCCGTTGTCACAAAGTCTCACTTGTCCCCAGCCGTATATGCGCCTGACCAGGGACCCAAAATGGAGACTTCCGCACCTCCTGAGATCCTTGCTCCCAGGAATTCACCATATCTCTGTTAAACAACTATTCGAGGGACTGGACACCCCCCGTGTTGCCAGCTCCCCCGTCTCAACACCTCCTTTTTGCCCCCGAGAACCCCTCCTAAATCCGCCGCTGCGACATTAGTTTTGGCCCCCCATCTGCATCCCCAATTTTTACAAAGGGGGCGGGTGGGCGGGAAAAATTGTTCTTTTCTCCCCAGATTCCAGTGACAGACTGACACTACCTCGTGTCCGTATATTTACAAATATTCCCAAACCCTCCCATGTATGTGACTGCTCCAGACTTACTGTAACATCTCCCCCTCCCATCTCTGACCTTCACCTAACCCCTTAGATAGCTCCAATTTAACCCCTTGTCATGCCGCCATTGCGTTACATTGCATTTACTTCATTGCTCCTTTCGCGATCCAGCGGCGCGTTCTCTGCACTGGATTCGGGTCCGGCCGGGATTTAATAAGGTAGTTCCTCCGCCGTCCACCAGGTGGCGCTGCTGCGCCGAAAAGCATCGGAACGCGATGGAGTTCACCGGGCAGGGCTGAGTGAAGGTAAGCGCAAGCTCCGCGACAGATTTTTTGTTTTAAATGCGGCGTTTTTTTCCGAATCCGTCGGGTTTTCGTTCAGCCACACCCCCGATTTCTGTCGCGTGCATGCCAGCGCTGATGCGCCACAATCCGACCGCGTGCGCCACAATCCCGGGGCAATTCAGGGGAAATCGGCGCAAATCGGAAATATTTGGGTAACACGTCGGGAAACCGCAAATCGGGCCCTTAGTAAATGACCCCTAATGGGGCAGATTTACTTACCCGGTCCTTTCGCGATCCAGCGGTGCGTTCCCTGCGGTGGATTCGGGTCCGGCCGGGATTCATCAAGGTAGTTCCTCCACCGTCCACCAGGTGGCTGCTGCACTGAAGAGCATCAGAATGCACTGGAATACACCGGCTCCGGCTGAGTGAAGGTAAGTGCAAGCTCCGTGACACATTTTTTGTTTTAAATGTGGCGGTTTTTCCGAATATGTCGGTTTTTGTTCGGCCACGCCCCCCGATTTCCGTCGTGTGCATGTCAGCGCCGATGCGTCACAATGCGATCGCGTGCGCCAAAATCCCGGAGCAATACAGGGGAAATTGGCGCAAATAGGAAATATTCGGGAAAATATTAGTAATATTTTATATTCAGGAAATATTAGTAAATGACCCCCAATGACAACCAAGATTCCTCAACAAACAATACATGGTGCGCTTTTAAAAACTACATTAAAGGCCATTTGATGAATATCTCGGCCCATAATAAAAAACAAACCAACGAAAAGATTCAAGAAATAAAGATGAAATTAGCCGACCTACACAGACTAAACAAACACACTACAACACAACAAAGGACAGAAGAAATAATACATTACACAAACTAAATCCATATAAACATGAACGCGCCTTACTAGCTAAACAATTAAAATCTTAAACAGTTAAAACAAGAATTCCAAATATTTCATCCACAAATAACACCAAAATAATGGATCCGCAAGGAATAGCAAATGAATTTGCCAAATATTATACATCGCTATAGAATTTAAATAATGATCCAAACACGAAACAACCAACAATAGAAAATATAAGACAATTTATAAAAGAAGCCAAACTGCCATCCATCACAAAAAGAAACCCTTACAAATGGAAAATAGACAAAGTACAAATCTCCTGGCCCTAGAACCTATATTTCCCCATATCTCCTCAAAATATTTAACAACATATATCACACAGGCAAATTTCCTACAGAAATATTGGAAGCGGTAATAGTCACCCTTCCCAGACCAGGGAAACCCCCCAATACTCCCCAAAACTTCCGACCCATTTCATTACTAAACACAGAACTAAAAATCGACACAAAAAATAGAATGGTAAAGATAATTCCATTATTAGTTCATAGGGACCAAGTAGGATTCGTCAAGGGAAGACAAACCTACGATGCAACACGTAGATTTATACATGTGATCTCTTTAGCTGGTGCGAATCAAACGCCTTCTCTGCTCCTGACATTGGACGCGGAGAAGGCGTTTGACAGAGTTCACTGGAAATTCATGGAAGAAACACTTAAAGAATTTGGCATCCCATCCCCATTCCGAACGCTTATACTGGCTTTATACAACAACCCTACTGCTAGAACCTACACCTCATCTAAAACAACTAATGGAACCCACCAGGGCTGCCCCCTTTCCCCTTTAATTTTTACCCTTACTATGGAACCCTTTGCTCAACACATCAGACTCTCACCACACCTAAAAGGTCTACGAGTCGGCTCAACAGACCACAGAATAGCCCATAATGCAGTTGGAGGGAGCCACAGGAGTAGAGCACCAGCCTGGATGCAGGGGCAGGCTGGGAGATAGCTGTGTCCTAGAAGGATGCTTCAGCTTGTCCTGGGTTGCTTCAGATATCACCCTTGAAGGTAGGATGATATCTCTTTCCTCTCTCTGACTAACTCACTACACTCTTCAGGCAGGGAGCTGGGCTCACCTGCTTTGGTCTGGTGTGCTGGCTGCACAGACTCCTCTGAGTCTCTAATCTGATCTGTTCAGACTCCTTGGTCTGACTGCACTCTCTTCTGCTGAACTCTAGAAGTTTCCTGACCAGGGGTTTTGTTACTCCCACTGGTCAGGTGGTGGCTACTCCTCCAATTACATCTCAGCTCACAGAAACAAAGTATAAACACATGTGATTGGTTGCTGGAATTGCATCACAGAAAACAATTAACTCCTGCCTTACCAGGCAGGCTCTACCTCTGCAGTGCTCATCTGTGTTATGTAGTTGTTATGTAGTGACATGCTGTGGGGCTGATCAGACCCTACACAGGCTGCACGCTACATGGTGGGACGTATTTGCAACCACCTCTCTGCCTTGCATCGGCGAGGGTGTTGCACTTGATTTTGATGGTAGAGTAAAATGGAGTTTTGAACCATGACTTATATAGGTTTCTAGCTTACAGTGAAGTATGGTAGATCTGTTGGGCTACAGGAGGTCAAGCTAAGCACCATAAGTTCTACAATGTGTAAAATGTCTATGAAAAACAACATTTTTCTCATGCAATGCGAAAGAAAGAAAACCTGGTGGTTTCCACATATTAATAAGGGAGACTCATCATGGCTTCTCTGCCAGTTTTCTGGTGGAGAAACCACATGAATCTCCCGTCCCCGCCAGTTTTCTCACTTCGGGTTGGAGGGTGGGAGGGGTGCAGGGCTTGCCTGAAAGTGTAGTCTTGGACAGAAAACCGCCAGAGACTCTAGTAAAAAAAAAAACTCTGCCTGGCTCTGGTCTACAAGTCAGAACTGGCACAGTATACGCCCATATTCAATAGTACATCAATGGAATAAAGGTAGAATCAGATTTATATAGACAAATGCTTCAAATATATCACAGAATGCAAGCCATTTATTATTATCTGGACCTTTTATTTCATGCATTGCACCCTCTCAGTATGGAAGAAAAGCTCTTTTAAAGAACTTTGGCAAATCACAATTCAAGCACATTGGGGCACATTTATTTACCCGGTCCATTCGCGTTCCAGCGGCGGCTTCTCTGACGAGCGTTCGGGTCTTCCGGCGATTCATGAAGGTCCTGCGCCCGATGTCCACCAGGGTGCTGATGCGCCGCAATCCGATCGCGTGCGCCAAAATCCCGGGGCAATTCAGGGGAAATCGGCGCAAATCGGAAATATTCGGTTAACACGTCGGGAAAACGCGAATCGGGCCCTTAGTAAATGACCCCCATTGAATGGAAGAGGACTACATTTACTTACCCGGTCCATTCACGTTCCAGCGGCGGCTTCTCTGACGAGCGTTCGGGTCTTCCGGCGATTCATGAAGGTCCTGCGCCCGATGTCCACCAGGTGTCGCTGCTGCGCCGAAGTCCGCCGAGGTGCCCCGGAGTTCATCATCTTCATCGTGATGCATGTGAGTATGGCCCGTGTGAACATTTTTTTTTTTTAAATGCGGCGTTTTTTCTGAATCCGTCGGGTTACCGTTCGGCCACGCCCCCCGATTTCCTTCGCGTGCATGCCAGCGCCGATGCGCCACAAACCGATCGCGTGCGCCAAAATCCAGGGGCAATTCGGGCAAATCGGAAATATTCGGGTAACACGTTGGGAAAACGCGAATCGGGCCCTTAGTAAATGACCCCCATAGAGATGTTATCTTCCTACCCAATATCCTGGCTGGGAAGGATAGCAGCTACAAAAATGCTGACATTACCAAAAATTCTACACTTTTTCCATAATTTACCCATCCATACTCCACCCTCCACAATAAAACGCCTACAACAACTATTACAGAAATTCATTTGGAAAAAACAAAAACCTAGAATTGCACTCAAGACCCTATCACTACCCAGCCACTTAGGAGGTATCAATAGTCCATGCTTAATTACTAGAGATGAGCGAACACACTCGTCCGAGCTTGATGCTGGTTGGAGTATTAGCGTACTCGTAACTGCTCGTTGCTCGGACGAATACTTCGCCCGCTCGAGAAAATGGCATCTCCCGCTGTTTTGCTTTTTGGCGGCCAGAAACAGAGCCAATCACAAGCCAGGAGACTCTGCACTCCACCCAGCATGACGTGGTACCCTTACACGTCGATAGCAGTGGTTGGCTGGCCAGATCAGGTGACCCTGGGATAGACTAGCCGCTGCCCGCGCTGCTCGGATCATTCTGTGTTTGGATGGCCGCTCTAGGGAGGGAGCGAGCTGCTGCTGTAGGGAAAAGGTTAGGGTGTATTCTATTAGAATGGTTCGGCAGGAGGGCGGCCCAGTTGATTCTCACAAGATAAACCCAAGCAGCCCTCTTAGGCCTACAATAGCGTTTCTACATTTTTTTTTTTAATTTGCTTGGGTCTGGTCGTTGCTGGCACGTAGCTAGCATGTAGTACCATATTGTGAGGTAATTTGCAGGGGGACTGCTACGTTGTGTTAGCTTCTTAGTGACACACATATCACAATCAAACACCAAAGTGGGACAAATTAAGGGGTTGATTGTAGATAGGCACCAGTCTGCTGATTTTTTTTTTTTTTTTTTTCTTATTTCATTTTATAGCTCAAAACTCATCTTCTAAAAGCACGTGTGCTTTTCAGTGTAGGCTCCAAAATAGCCATAGGAGAACCAACGGCTTACTTAGGCCTACAATAGCGTTATATTTTCCTTTTTTTTGTTTGCTTGTGGCTGGGCTGCTGGCATTAGTAGTGCATGCTCGTACCATATGTGAGGAATTATGCTGCGCGACCGACACTGTTCGATTGTTGTTTAGCTCTGTTGTAACACACATATCCACCTCAAACACGTAAAGTTGTTGTCAAGGCAGGAAATCCGAGGGGGAGACAGACTGAGGGATCGGAGGATGATGGAGTGACAGACCCAAGCTGGGTGATAGGCCGGTGTGAACACAGTGACTTCTGACGCGGAGGCGAGTCCTATACCAGAACAGGTTGGAAGACGGCAGTTGGTGGGGCCAGACGGAGAGGCAGGGCAGAGCTGGTGCATCCGCGCCAAATGTTGCCGTAGTCAAAGCTCCCGTGGCGAGGGGCTAGATTTTCAGAAGTCTGGAGGTTCTTAAAGAAACACGGTATGACCAACTGACTGTGGTGTGCACAACTTGCCAAACCAGGATCAGAAGGGGTTCCTACCAACACCTCACAGCTTAAATACCACCATGTATGCGCAGGCATATGAATGCTAAACCACCCACTCATGGCACCAAGCACGTTCACTCAACGGCCGGGCACACCAATGCTTTCTTCCCCCCCTGGTCATCTGCTAGTCAGCCCCCCTGCCCAGGACCCTGCGCAAAAACCCCATCGTGTCCCTCCCACGATCCTCCACAGCATCCCCCCAGCGTTCAGCTCCCCATACCCAGAAGGCAGGAGCGCACAAAGGATGTATAGCGCAAACCCACCCCACACGCACAAGCCCTCCTCACGTCACATTCCAAGTTGCTGCCGCTGGAGATGCTTGCCCTATAGGCTGGTAGAGACCGCCAAGGCCTTTCGAAACCTCATCAACCGACCCCCCCTTGGAAGCGGCCCGCTCCCTCGGTACTTCGGTCCCACAGCCGCCACTACTTTCCCGATGTGCCGTCCAAGCCATGCACAATGCACGTGTCAGAGAACATCTCCGTGCCTGACAACAAGACGTTTCTGACAAGGTCACCTGACCACGGACCTTGTGAACACGATTGTGCTGCGGGAGGGCGCAACTATATGTCGATGACGCAACAGTGGGTTGTAACATTTGTGGAGGTCCGCGGACCGAGTCTGACCCTGGGGTGCGGCCTAATACTATGCCAAACGCCGACGGATTTTGTGGGGTCTACTCGGCCAGGTCTCAACAAAGCCTACTATGCCTCCTCCTCCCACCACCCCTCTTCACCCCCACCATCCTCCGAGACTACATCCTGCGGCATGGGCGGCACTTCAAGTCGGTTTTAGCTATAGGCACAAAGCACAGTTGCCATTGCTAAGCAGAAGCAGGGCCGGTTGCTCAAACTGTGAGCTAGGCGAAAAAGGCACACAGCCCACCAAGAACTTATACAAGGGCATCACGCGTCACAGATGATCATGTGGTGGCACCGACCGTTGAAACCTGAAGCCAGGTCATGGTTGGTGTTTCCTGTGACAACGGCGGCCGCTAACCCCCCCTCTCCGTTTTCTTCTGGGGGGGCATCTGCAACTCGGCAGACTGACAATGGTCCATGCTGCGGCCCATGTGTTAATCTGATAGTTCAGCGTTTCCTCAAGAATACCCCAACTCTGTTGAGTTGATACACAAAGGTGCACCGCATTGTCTGCGCATTTCAGGGAAGCTCCAGCCCACAGATGCTGCACTCTCAGGGCAGTGCCCCAGCGCCCCGCCTCCAACTGCCCGCATCACCGCTGTTGTGCGACGTGCCCACAAGGTGCGGAGGAGTGGAATTCAACATCTAACCATGTTATCCATGAGGATTTACTAGCAGGCAGAGCGTTATGTAGACCTGCCAGATTGTCACACCTTCAACCAGAACTGGTTAGTCAGGTCAGTCAGATCCTCACGTCTACATAGGAGGAGTGGATGTCTGATATCTTGTCAGCGTGCCTGAGTAACTTTGAGGTGAGTCAACCACAGATCGGTCAGTGGCGATGCCCCATTCATCAGCCCTCACCATCCGATGCTTGCGCTGTGTTTGCAAAAAACCACTCTTGGTCAGCATGAATAGCGGAAGCTTTGCGATCGTCACCAAAGAGACGGGGGAAGAAGATTCCCTGTTGTCAAACCGCACACCTCAGGTCCTGATGTCTCAGCGCAATACGGAGGAGTGGAGGAGGTAGAGAGGAATGAGGAGGAGAATGTTGGCGATGACAGCAGCCAGGGCGCATCTTGTTCAGTCTTCACTGTTCAAGTGTATGCGGCAGAAGCAGAGGAGGTTGGACCTCCCGAGGAGGAGGAAATGGGCAGTCAGGCCAGTGAGGGATGAGTGAATTTTGGCGTTGGGACGCACTTATGGCAGATTTCATGCTAGGCTGCTTTCTATCCGTGACCCTCGCGGTCAAAGAATATTCCAGCCCGATTACTGGGTGTTCACCTCTCCGGACCCACGGTACACGCAACAATCTTCCACTCTCATCCCTGGAGAGGTACAGGATGGGGAGAATGCTATGAAATACCAGCAGCCTGGCGCACAGCTGAAACAGTACTCCTTCCCTTCTACAGCGCTAGCGGCAGAGGCGTAGTTCTGCGGACAAGTACGAGGAGGAGTAGGCGAGCAGGCAGCTGTCCAGCACTGGCGGGGTCGCTTACAAGGCCGTTGACAGTTTTATGCACCCCCGCAAGACACTGTCACCAGTCCCCCAGTTCCGCTCGCAGAGTGGGCTGATCTTTACAGAAGGAGGGTGAGGGAGTACGTAGCTGACATACCATGTCATAAATGATCACACGCTCCCTACAACTATGGGTTTCAAAGCTGGACATGTGCCACGAACTGGCGCTGTACGCCTTGGAGGGTTCTTGCTGCCCGCTAGCTTTTGTCCGACCTGGGGGTTTTCAGTGCAGCTGGTGGCATCATCACCGATAAGTGGACACGCCTGTCGACTGAAGCCGCTGACAGGCTGACCATTATCAAGTGATAAAAGCCTGGATTTTCCGGATTTCATTCCAACAGGTGAAAGCAAGCTAAACCTGAATAATGTATGCACTCCTCCTTCTCCTCTTGTCCTTCCTTCTCCTCCTCTTTGTACAGTAAGCAGAGGAAAACTGGATATTTTTTTGCCAGGGACAACTGGCTCTAGCTATATCTATATGTATTTAATTTTTCTGGAGGGCCACCTACCCGGTCCTCTGTTTTAGCAATTTTTGGGAGTGCCACATACAGGCACTAAATCTATTTAATTTTCTGGATGACCACCTACTGCTCTCTCTGGTTTGAAAACTTTTTTGGCCTGCCACATACAGGCACTCAATTATTTAATTTTTTGGAGGACCACCTACCGCCTCCCTGGTTGAAAACTTTTTTGGACGCCACATACAGGCACTATCCCAATAAAATTGTCTCCATAGCCCAGTCCACATGTCGTTCTTTAGGGCTCCATACACGTGCTCCATTGTGACTCTCCCACACGTCATTGCCATAGCTGCCTCCAAAAGTGTCCATATGCTGCTCCCATACATGGTCTCCTTATCAAACGAGCTGTGTCAGGCAGAATTTTGGGTTGTGTTTCATGGATTCCACACACAAACTTGTTACTTGTCGCACCCTGCTGTGTTACCCAAAAATATACTGGCAAACTTTATCATGTACCAATATATTTTTTAGCGTCTTCTTGCGCATCTGTACATTCCCCTCACGCGCATATCCCAAACCTATAAGAACGATCACTACACTTGATCTTATCAAAAAGGTTCTTAGAAGTGCTTGTTGGGGGAGTAGCCTAGAGACAGGGGCTTGGATTGGCGGAAGCCGCCCCTGGCAGCGGAGCGCAGCTCCATCTCAAGATCCAACTAACATAGTTTTAACTGCGCAACCTTAAATCACCTCACATAGTTCACTGCTCCTACATGGTCCCTTATCACAACGAGCTCTGTGTCAGGCAGAATTCAGGTGTTTTTTACCAGATACATAGTGGAACTGGCATCTCGCTCTTCGCGCCATGGGAGACACTGAAGTTGCAATCAAGCAGCGCAATATAATGCCCCATACTGTCGCTCTTAATCATGGAAAGTCGTCTCCACTGCCTCCACATGTTGTCCCTTATCAAAAGAGCTGTGTCAGGCTCATTTTCCGGGTGTTCCACCAGATACGTTATGGAACTGGTCAGTATGTCGCCACCATGCGTGTTATCACTAAATATCCGTCAACCTTTGTTCACATAGGAAACTCATTCACCTCCTGGTGAAACCTGAGTCCATTTAGGGTATGTCGCCATGCCACTCTCCTAGCCTGCGCTTGCTGCCGCTGCCTCTGCATTGCCGTTCACCCTATAGTGTCAGGGTACAATTTATGGGATGTTGTAGATGTTTTGGTATTTCCCTCTTCACCTATTCGAGTCACTCTCGTATGGCCCATCTGTTGCCCAGATTTGGCAGAATTCATAAGCGCCTCAAGTGCATCATCATGTGCCCCTGCCATGTTTCGCATTCCGTGCGTGTTTCCAGCTTTCATTTGATTGGTTCCAGGTCTGTTTTGGCCAAGCTTCCCTGTGCACAGCTTGGTCCCCTTGAAAAATGCATCGAGTCTCCCATTGACTTCAATGGGGTTCGTTATTCGAGACGAGACATCGAGCATCGGAAATAGTAGTTCTTCCGAATAACGAGCATCTACGAGCAATTTATGCGGTCGCTCACTCTAGTTATTACCTATTTTCAAGCGACTCCTAGATCAACTCAAATCTTTGGTGCGATACAGATTCATCAAAGCATTTTCAGTGGCTTAACATCGGCCCACCACACGAATATGCACACAAACTAAACAACCATGTGGAAGTGCGCTATATAATACCACAAATTTTTCCCTTCCCTAAATGCCCATCAACCTACAATTAAAACAGGGGCTACACAATATGGATCAAACCGTACCCACAGGAAATAATTTCTCTGAACTTCCAGCCTGGGAAACCATACAAAAACTCTACCCAAAATAGATTTTCAGAATGGATAACAGCAGGTATACGAACTTTAGGCCAACATGAGCACATAACAACACTTGGAATATAATGACACTTAACAAAACCCCTCCTAAACATGACTTTTTCTAACAAATATCTCAGACTACAAGAGAAATCGTACAAAAATTAAATATAAACATGAGCAAGCAACACCCCGTATGGCTCCTTTTCCTCTACCAGAACATACGAACCAAAGGTTATAGTGAGTAGAGAAATTTTAACACTCTCTTCACATTCAAAATTCCTTTCCAAATAAAGGGGGAAAAGAATGGGCATCGGTGTATGGTGAAGCGTGTGGAGGCTCTTGAGGTCACATCCCAAACCTCTAGCTGCACAAACATCATCAAGAAACATCAAGGAAACTGATATACAGATGGTACCTTACACCATATAGGCTGGCTCTAATGTACCCATCAAGAGCAAACACAGACATAGGCGCGTTAGTACACATATGGGGGGATTGCAAACAAATACAACCCCTTTGGGAACAAATTCAAACTAAATATTAAAGCATTATAGACATTTGTCCCATATACTCATCCATGGGAAGGCGGGACAGAAGTAGCCCTATTATGCTAGGAAAAATATCCTAACCTCATTTAACTATACTATCACTATACGTAATGCCAACGGAAATACCATATTTTCAGACCGACCACCTGCCTTGCCCGAAAAAACTTCTGCCTCGTGGTCTGCACCGTTCCGCTGAGATCTCTGTCTCCGGTTAGTAGCAGGAAACCTATGAAGAGAGGTCCGCTGCTCCTCCTCACCCCCGAACGGAACCCCTTCCCCATCTCCCTGGGAACCGAACATCACCTCTTGCCGGCTGTGGAGAGACCTCCTCGCCCCCCCAGACCCTGCGCCGTATATGGGCGGTGCACATTATAATGGAATTTTCCATGATTGCAACAGGAAGAAAGGGGTTGGGGCCGGCACAGTAAAGCAACGGATAAGATTCAGGTCTGGGTGCAAGCTCTATGGGCCGACTGAGGCCCTCAGAAGACATCAAAGAAGAACACCACAGGAGAGCAGCCACTTCCAGCGGGTCAGTCACTTATCATACCCAGTGGTAGTATAATCCCCGCCCATCCCCCCTATACGACCACGGTGTATGATATGAATTTATACTGTACCCTGCACCAAAGAGTGCTGCTATCTGTTGTCTTTCTTTGGATATATTGATTTTCCACATAAGACCGGTGGGAGGTAAGGGCCGCCTGTGAGAGGCGGGGGCACCGGAGGCCCGAAAAAAAGGAACGGGAAAATACTCCCCCCCCAAAAAAACACATTTCTTTTTAGATAAATAATAAAAAATACACAAATGGGAAACACCCCACCAAAAACACCCAAATATCCAAGACCCCATTGGAACTCCACAGCACTCCCTTCTATTCCTCAAATCCTAGCTATTGTACATAGCAACTACCTTATGGAATCCTTATTAGCAAACCATAAAGAAACTGGGACAAATTCTTCAAAAAATTGGTACGACTGGTCGAAATATGCCTCCACGCATAATATGTAAACTTACAAATACTGATAAACTGCAGATGTTATATCTTCATTGAGTCAAACACCTCACTTTTTGCAAACCAAGAGGCAGGCTTTTGTTCTTCTTGGTTTTTATATGTTCTTTTATATTATCTTTAAAATCACTCATTTACTTGCTACGAATGTAGCATATAAATGTGACATGTACACCTTGGGGGATATGTATCATACGTTGGCGCTCGTGCGCCAGCGTATGATCGCCCCGCCGCTGCAAATTCGCAACCCGCAGCCGGCGACTTTTCACGTATGAAAAATTGCCGGCAGCAGAGAGTGCGCAGGCGCGGGGACAGTAACGCCCCCGCACCGGCCCACTCCCGTCTGGCCGCGCCCTCCGCTCGGCCGGCTGCGCCCCCCCTTCACGCCCCTTCACGCCCCACTGGCGTGAAGGTGGCGGATTGGGGAAAATAATCGCAAAAGCTAGCAATAAGCCTGCATTTGCGATTATTTCAGGGCCTCTGCGCCACTGGCGGTGCGCAGAGGTCCTGATAAATATGCCCCCTTATTCGTAAGGCAACAAACAATGTATACAATTTATCTAAGTACATGTAATATGATGCTTTATGTACATCCTTTTTCTGTTTATTATGAACAAAATCAATAAACATAAAGTTACAAAAAAAATATACATGTGGTAGCAGTTTGCACAGGAAAAGGGGTTCAAAGTCTGACAGAAAACTACAGAAGAGCTCCAGTAAATCTGGACCTCTATTACTCATGGGACCCTCAGTGGCCCCAATGAAGTCTCTTATTTTATGTCTGAGGGCCGGAGCAGGGTAGATCTTGTTATTTTGATTACCCCTCCTCCTCCAGAGAAAACACTGTACATTTTTGCTCATTGGGGCTCATTTACTAAGGGTCCCTGGACCCTGATTCTGTCGGGTTTCCCGAATATTTCCTTTTTGCGCCAAAGTGCCCTGGGTTTTTGGCGCACGTAATCGGATTGTGGCGCATTGGTGGCGGCTTGCACGCGACATAAATCGGGTGGCGTGCCGTCACACAACCCGACTGATTCAGACAAACCGTTGAATTTAAAAACAAAATTGCGTCACAAGATCAGCACTTACATGCACCAGGAAGAAGAAGGTGAACTCTGGCGGACCTCGCACAGCAGCGACACCTGGTGGATATCGGGCGCACGACCTTAGTGAATCCCGGCAGACCCGAATCCTCGTCGGACAACGCACCGCGGGATCGCGACAAGACCAGGTAAGTAAATGTGCCCCAATGTCTTGTTTCTTTGACAGCAGGACGATCTGCAGACCTTGGCCCTGTTAGAGATTTTTATCCAGCCCTTCTACAATTGTAAGGTGATCTCCACATTTATAGGTCTGAGATACGTAACACAGAAAAGACACAGACAGGTCATAAGCTGCACGCAAGTTACACACTTTATTAGGCTGCAGAGCCGTGTATATAGAAAACTGAAATATTCTGCATAGGGGCGTGAAAAGGTGATAGAATACTAAAATGCTATAGGTTATCTTGAATATACCAGAACCTCCCTATTTTCTAAAATTAACTTTATGTATCGTTTCTTCTGGAAAAACACTAGACTCAAGGGAAACAGAATTTTATCACTATCCCAGCTACAAAATGTACTGAGAAGAAGGCTCCAAAATCCTCAAAATAAGATAAGCAGAAGAAACGGGCTGAGGAAAGAACAGAATAACAGGAGTCAAGGACAAGCAGGCAGATTACACAAGATGGCGGCTGAATCATAAAATTCATGACAGAGGACAAGATGGCGTCTGGAGAAAAATATGGTTTCTCACAGCCCTGGGCTTTTGGATTTTGAGGATCAGTCATGAATCTCACATAGATGAACATGTAATGATGCCGCACATGAGACTGGATGAAGATTAGAGACTCCCCTAATATAATTTCCAGAGTCAGGAGCGTATGTCCAACTTTACCTGGGAAGCCTAGAAGCGGAGGTGGTGTAGTAAGGTTTGTTTAGAACGTCACTGATTCAGTAGATGATCACTTCAATCTTTGGAAAATAAGTTTTCTGAGGGCCATTTTCATCTCCTTGTTCCTCAGACTGTAGATTAGAGGATTTATGGTGGGTATGACGAGACAATAGAAGAGAGAGATCATTCTGTCATTGTCATCAGAGCCATAGGTGCCCAAGCGGAGGTAGGTAAACATGGCAGTGCCATAGAAAAGGATGACGGACGCCAAGTGTGAGCTACAGGTGGACAGAGCTTTGTGTCGTCCTTCTGAGGAGTGGATTTGGAGGATGGAGGTCAATATGTTGATATACGAGCAGAGGATGAGCAGAAATGGGACCCCAGCTCCGCACACACAGGCGATGAAGACCGAGAGCTTATTGATGAATGTGTTGGTACAAGCCAAGCTGAGGAGCGGAGGGATGTCACAGAAGAAGTGGGCAATGCGGTTGGACCCACAATACGGCAAGCTAAAGACAAAACTTGTCTGTCCTAAAGACACCAAAGATCCAATAACCCATGACCCTACAGTCAACTGACAACACATCCTGGTGCTCATCACCGAGGTGTATCTTAATGGCTGACAGATGGCCATGTACCGGTCAAAGGCCATGACCCCCAGAAAAACACATTCTGACACTCCGATGGTAAAAAATATAAACATCTGAATGGCACAGGCCAAAAACGAAATGGACGGCTCCTTCGACAGGAAGTTCTCCAAGACCTTGGGAACGGTGACAGTGGTGAAGCAAAGTTCATGGAAAGATAAGTTCCTCAGGAAAAAATACATTGGAGTCTGGAGAACAGATTCCAGGGACACAGTCAGTATGATGAGCCCATTACCGGCCAGCGTGAGGATGTAGGCGCACAGAAAGAAGGTGAATATTGTGGCCTGTAATGGAAGAGGAAGGTCTGAGAACCCCAGGAGAAAGAACTCAGTGATGTTTGTTGGCATGTCTCTTCTCCTGACCATATGTGGAGCTGTGTGGATCATAAATCTGCATTATTACAAGTAATATACTGCCCCAAACATGAGGACTATCTGTGCTGCAGGTCTCTGAGGTCATACATGAGGACTATCTGTGCTGCAGGTCCCTGAGATCATAACAACATGATGACATCGTGCGGAGTCCCCGAGGGTCCTATCATGAGGACTATCTGTGCTGGCAGTCCCTGAGATCCATCATGAGGACTATTGGCTGCAGGTCCCCTAGGTCATACATGAGGACTATCTGTGCTGCAGGTCCCCGAGGTCATACATGAGGACTATCTGTGCTGCAGGTCCCTGAGATCATACATGAGGACTATCTGTGCTGCAGGTCCCTGAGATCATACATGAGGACTATCTGTGCTGCAGGTCCCACCTGAGATTCACCTGAGACTATCTGGACTCTGTCTGAAGGTCCCTAGTAATACATGAGGACTATCTGCACTGCAGGTCTGAGATCATCATAGACTTTCTGTTGCGCAGGTCCCTGAGATCCTACTGAGGACTATCTGCGCTGCAGGTCCCTGAGGTCATCCATGAGGACTATCTGTGCTGCAGGTCCCTGAATCATCACATGAGGCTACTGTGCTGCAGGTCCTCAATCACATAAGGACTATCTGCGCTGCAGGTCCCTGAGTTAATACATGAGGACTTTCTGCGCTGCAGGTCCCTGAGATCATACATGAGGACTATCTGCACTGCAGGTCCCTGAGGTCATACATGAGGACTATCTGCACTGCAGGTCCCTGAGGTCATACATGAGGACTATCTGCACTGCAGGTCCCTGAGGTCATACATGAGGACTATCTGTGCTGCAGGTCCCTGAGGTCATACATGAGGACTATCTGTGCTGCAGGTCCCTGAGATCATACATGAGGACTATCTGTGGTGCAGGTCCCTGAGATCATCCATGAGGACTATCTGTGGTGCAGGTCCCTGAGAATCATTCCATGAGGGACTCATCTGTGGGCAGGTCCCTGAGCATTCCATGAGGACTACCTGTGCATGAGATCATCCATGAGACATCCTTGCTGCAGGTCCCTGAGATCATCCATGAGGACTATCTGTGCTGCAGGTCCCTGAGATCATCCATGAGGACTATCTGTGCTGCAGGTCCCTGAGATCATCCATGAGGACTATCTGTGCTGCGAGGTCCCTGAGATCATACAAAATACACATCAGCTGCTGCAGAACCTCATAATGCGCATCAGCTACTGCAGAACCTCATAATAGACACAAGAGCTGCTTCAAAACCTTTATAATACACACAACAGCTTGCTTGTCAAACCCATCATACACAAGCACGCTACTGTCAGACCATCATCATACACACCTCAGCTGCAGCAGAACCTCATCATACACCTCAGCTGC
This sequence comes from Engystomops pustulosus, assembly GCA_019512145.1. Lineage (NCBI taxonomy): Eukaryota > Metazoa > Chordata > Amphibia > Anura > Leptodactylidae > Engystomops > Engystomops pustulosus. Next base: position 102,420 of record WNYA01000203.1, on the reverse strand, counting down.
TGCAGAACCTCATCATACACATCTCAGCTGCTGCACAACCTCACAATACACACCTCAGCTGCTGCAGAACCTCATAATACACACCACAGCTACTGCGGAACCTCATCATACACACCTAATCTGCAGCAGAACCTCATCATACACCTCAGCTACTGCAGAACCTCATCATACACACCTCATCTGCTGCAGAACCTCACAATACACACCACAGCTGCTGCAAACCTCATAATACACGCCACAGCTGCTGCAAACCTCATAATACACTCCTCAGCTGCTGCAGAACCTCATAATACACACCACAGCTACTGCGGAACCTCATCATACACACCTCATCTGCTGCAGAACATCACCAAAGGCTTAATAGCTACACACACATACATGCAGCCATATGCACAAGCACATGCAGGCAGGAGAGGAGTTCAGGCTAAAAGGTCCTGCACACAGCACCCAGGGGGCCTGGAACTCCGGGTCACATGGCCAGGGCACCCCCCAGCAGCAGGGCCTGGCGCTCCGGGTCACATGGCCAGGGCACCCCCCAGCAGCAGACCCCTTGTCCCCTCTGGCTCCTGCACTGTGTGACTATGTGGATGTTCCTCGTCTGTGTGACGGCCCCTACAAATGGGACAGTAAAGTCCCTACAAAGGACCCCGATCACAAAGGACCTGCATGAGCTGTATCTGGTACAGAAGTCTGGTACAGGTGCTTCCCCCAGGTCCCTGCAGCAGACGGAGCTGTGGAGACCTGACTCACCTGTGCGGCAGAGAGCGGCCCCCTCCACCTCCGCTGCCTCTATAATCCTCTCCCTCCTCTGGGGGATGATCTCAGGAGCCGCACAAGTTCTGCAGGAAATTACTGCTGATGATTCCACCAGGAACAAGAGCAGAAACTTCACAACTTGTCTCCATCAGCACAATGTGGACTCCATGGGGGGGAAAGAATAGGCCCCCTACACACTGCGCCCATGACTGGGGCCTCCTACCTTACTATGGAGTAGCGCCCCCTTTTGGATGGATCCCTGAGAACTTTTTCCATTCATTCATTAGGTGGATGAGGGAGGTCACTGATGGTGGACACTGAGAGGACAATCCTCAAAAACCTTATTCCTTCCACCTGAAAGGTTTTGGGTGGGGTTGAGGTCTGGACCTTCCCACATCTGACTCCCACAGTCTTTCCTACCAAACATCCACGGCCATTTCTTTCTATGTGGTGATACATCCAGTATGGCCGGTGCTGTGGTGATACATCCAGTATGGCCGGTGTTGTGGTGATACATCCAGTATGGCCGGTGTTGTGGTGATACATCCTGTATGGTCGGTGTTGTGGTGATACATACAGTATGGCCAGTGTAGTGGTGACACATCCGGTATGGCCGGTGTTGTGGTGATACATCCAGTATGGCCGATGTTGTGGTGATACATCCAGTATGGCCGGTGCTGTGGTGATACATCCAGTGTGGCCGGTGTTGTGGTGACACATCCAGTATGGCCGGTGTTGTGGTGATACATCCAGTGTGGCCGGTGTAGTGGTTGCACATCCAGTATGGCCGGTGTTGTGGTGATACATCCAGTATGGCCGATGCTGTGGTGATACATCCAGTACGGCCGGTGCTGTGGTGATACATCCAGTATGGCCGGTGCTGTGGTGATACATCCAGTATGGCCGGTGTTGTGGTGACAACACTCCTGTATGGCCAGTGCTGTGGTGATTCATCCAGTATGGCCGGTGTATGGTGATACTCCAGTATTGCCTGTGTTCAGGTGGTGACAATCCAGTATGGCCGGTGTGCTGTGGTGATACATCCCAGTATGGCCGGTGTGTGTGATACATCCAGTGTGTCCGGCTGTGGTGATACATCCAGTATGGCCGGTGTAGTGGTGATACATCCAGTATGGCCGGTGTTGTGGTGATACATCCATATGGCCGTGTGTGTGATACATCCAGTAGGGCCGTGCTGTGGTGATACATCCAGTATCCGGTGCTTTGGTGATCATCCAGTATGGCCGGTGTTGTGGGTGATACATCCGTATGGCCGTTGTTGTGGTGATACATCCTGTATGTCGGTGTTGTGGTGATACTACAGTATGGCCAGTGTGTGGTGACACATCCGGTATGGCCGGTGTGTGGTGATACATCCAGTATGGGCCGATGTGTGGTGATACATCCATATGGCGGCTGTGGTGATATCCATCCCGTGTGGCAGGTGTTGTGGTGACACATCCATATGGCGGTGTTGGTTTACATCCAGTGTGGCCGGTGTAGTGGTTGCACATCCAGTATGGCCGGTGCTGTGGTGATACATCCAGTATGGCCGGTGTCGTTGTGACACATCCTGTATGGCCAGTATTGTGATGACACATCCAGTATGGCCGGTGTAGTGGTGACACATCCAGTATGGCCGGTGCTGTGGTGATACATCCAGTGTGGCCGGTGTTGTTGTGATACATCCAGTATGGCCGGTGTCGTTGTGAATATTGAATAGCATTACTATGAAGTACAATTTGTTACGCAGAAAATAAGCCATCACACAGCTCTGTACATGGAAAAGTAAAAAAGTTATAGATTTTTAAAAGTGGGGAGTTAAAATGAAAAAGGGCCTCGGTGGGAAGGGGTTAAATAATCTTGACGCTGTGTAGTGTGTACTATGTGTAGTGTGAACTATGTGCAGTGTGTACTATGTGTAGTGTGTTCTATGTGTAGTGTGTACTATGTGCAGTGTCCTGTGTACTATGTGCAGGGTGTACTATGTGTAGTGTGTACTATGTGCAGTGTCCTGTGTACTATGTGCAGGGTGTACTATGTGTAGTGTGTACTATGTGCAGTGTCCTGTGTACTATGTGCAGGGTGTGTACTATGTGCAAAGTGTGCACTAGGTGCAGGGTGTACTATGTGCAGATGTGTACTGTGTGCAGTGTCCAGGGTGTACTATGTGCAGGGTGTACTATGTGCAGAGGGTGTACTATGTGCAGGGGATGTACTATGTGCAGTGTGTGTACTGTGTGTAGGGTCCTGTGTACTATGTGCAGGGTGTGTACTATGTGCAGGGTGTGTACTATGTGCAGGGTCCTGTGTACTATGTGCAGGGTGTGTACTATGTGCAGGGTGTGTACTATGTGCAGGGTGTGTACTATGGGCAGGGGTGTACTATGTGCAGGGGTACTGTGTTGCCTTGTGTGGTAGTATTGTGTCAGGGTGTGTACTATTTGCGTGGGTTACTATGGGTGCCAGGTTTACTATGTGCAGGGGTGTGTACATGTGCAGTGTCTGTGTACGATGTTCAGGTTGGGGCCCCACGGGGGGGGGGGGGTTTTTTTGTGGGTTTTGTACTATGTGCAGTGTTTTCTATTCCCATGTATATCTTATGCCATGTGACTTTGTGCCGTGTGCCTACTATGTGCATGGTGTACTAGGTGCTTGTGTACTATGTGCAGGGTGTGACTATGTGCAGTGTGTACTATTTGCATTGTCCGTGGACTATTGCAGTGTGATACTAGTCAGCAGTGTACTATGTGCAGGTCCTGTGTACTATAGCTTCCTGGGTGACTATGTGCAGTGGTCCTGTGTACTATGTGCAGTGTCCTTGTACTAGTTGCAGTGTCCTGCGGTTTATTGTACAGTGTCTTCTGTGTACTATTGCAGGTGTCCGTGTACTATGTGCAGTGTCCTGTGTACTATGTGCAGGGGTCCTGTGTACTATGGCAGTGTGTACCATGCGCAGTGGTTTTTACTATGTCAGGGCCCTGTGTACTATGTGCAGGGTTCCTGTTTACTATGTCAGTGTGGTCCCATGCGATGGGGTGTTACTATGTGCAGGGGTCCTGTTAACTATTGGCAGGGGTCCTGTGTACTAGTGCAGGTGTGTACTATTTGCCGTGTGTACTTTGTGCAGGTGTCTGTTGGTACTATTGCAGGGGGGTAACTATGTGTGCAGGGCGGTGGTACTATGTGCAGTGTCCGTCTACTATGTTCAGTGTCCCTTTTACTATGTTCGGTGTCCTGTGTACTATGTGCAGTTCCCTGTGTACATGTGCCATGTCCTTTTTCTATGTGCAGGGTGTTACTATGTTCAGGGTCCTTTTACTATGTGCAGGGGGGGGGGGGGGGGGGGGGGGGTGTTTGGTTTTTCACACTATGGCAGGGTCCTGTGTACTATGTCAGTGTTACTGATGTGCAGCGTCCTGTGTACAGTTCAGGCTCGTCTATGTGGAGTGTCTGTGTACTTGTGCATTGTCCTGTGTACTATTTGCCGGGTGGTGTACTTGTGCAGGGTTCCTGTGTAACTATGTGCAGTGTCTGTGTGTCAGTGTCCTGTGTACTATGGTGCATGGTCCCTGGTGTACTATGTGGCATTGTTCGTGTGTTATATGTGCAGGGTGTGTACTATGTGCAGTGTCCCTGTGTACTATTCAGGGTGTTACTATGTGCAGTGTCCTGGTACTAGTTCCTGGTTGTGTACTATGTGCAGTTTCCTGTGTACTATGTGGCAGGGTCCTGTGTACTCTTTATGTCCCCTGGTACTAGTTTCCATGGTCCTGTGGTCGTATGCGGTGTGTACGATGTGCAGGGTGTGTACTCGTGCCTGTTGTCCTTTGTCTAGTGCAGTTTGGTACTATGTGCAGTGTCCTGTGTATTATGTCAGGGTGTGTACTATTGCCTTGTGCCTTGTACTATGTGCAGGCGTACTATGTCATTGTCCTGTGTAGTATGTGCATGGTGTGTACTATGTGCATGTGTGTACTATGTCCGGTTTCCCTGTGTACTAGTGCAGTGTGTACTTTGCAGTGTCCTGTGTACTATGTCAGGTTGTACTATGTGCCGGGTGTCCCTGTGTACTATGTGCAGGTGTGTGTACTATGTGCGGTCCTGTTGATCTGTGCTGTCCTGTGTCCTATGCACAGGGGTGCCTGTGTACTAGGTGCCGGGTGCCCTTAACTATTTGCGATGCCTCTGATGGTGGTCGAGGGTCCGTGTACCTGTGCGGGTGTGGTACATGTCAGTGTCCCGGTGTACTATGTCCGTGTGTGTACTATGTCCGGTCCTGTGTACTATGTGCAGGGTCCCGTGTACTATGTGCAGGTCCTGTGTAACTATGTGCTGTCCCTGTGTACTATTGCAGTTCCGGTGTATATGTGCAGGGGTGTACTAGGTGCAGTGTCCCTGTTACTATGTTTGTCAGGGGGGTTACTAGTGCAGGGTCCCTGTTAAACTATGTGCAGTGTTTACTATGTGCAGTGTCCTGTGTATCTATGTGCATGTGTCCTGTTGTCTATGTGCAGGGGTTAACTATTGCTGTCCTGTGTAACTAGGTGCAGGTGGGGTGTACTATTCAGGTCCTGTTGTACTATGTGCATTGTGTACTATTGTCAGTTGTCCTGTGTACTATGTTCAGTGTCCCTGTGTACTATGTGCAGGTGGTGTACTATGTGGCATGTCCCTGTTTACTATGTGCCATGGTCCTGTGTACTATGTTGAAGTGTCCTGTGTAATGTTGCAGTGTCCTTTGTCATGTGCATGTCCTTGTACTATGGCAGGGGGTGTTATTTCCCGTGTCCTGTTACTATGTCAGGGTGTGTACTATGTGCCGGGTGTCCCTTGGTACTATTGCAGGGTGTGTACTGTTCGTTCAGTTGTCCTGTGTACTATGTGAGGGGGCATGGCGTGTACTATGTGCAATTGTCGGTCGTGTGGGTGGTACTATGTGCAGTTGTCTTTACTTGTGCAGGGTCGGTACTATGTGCGATGTCCGGTTACTATGTTGCCGGGTTGTTGTACTATGTTGCAGTGTCCTTGTTGTGTACATGTGCCGGGTCACTGGTTTACTATGTGCAGGGTCCTGTGGACTATTGCATTGTCCTGTGTACTATGTGCAGGCCGGTGTCTATGTGTCAGGGTGTTTATCTAATGTGCGTGCCTGTGTACTATGTGCAGGTGTGACCTATGTGCGTTGTGTCCTGTGTAAGTATGTCTAGGGTGTGTACTATGGCTCGTTGGTGTTCCTGTGTAATGGCGTGTACTAGGTGCAGTTGTCCTGTGTAGTTGATGTGTCAGGGTGTGTAAACTATGTGCAGGGTGTGTACTATGTCCGGTGGCCTTTGTACTTATGTGCCAGTGTGTCTTGTGCAGTGCCTGTGTACTATGCAGGGTGTGTACTATGTGCCTGGTGTCCTGTGTCCTATGGTGCAGGGTGTGTACTATGTGCATGGTCCTGTTTACTAGTGCAGTGTCCTGTGTAATATGTGCATGGTGTCCTGTGGACTCATGTGCCGGTGCCCTTTTACTATTGCAGGGTGTCTACTATGTGCAGGGTCCTGTGTACTATGTGCAGAGTGTGTACTATGTGAGTGTCTGTGTCTTATGTGCCGGTTGTGTACATGTGCAGTGTCCTGTGTACATGTGCAGGGTCCTGGTACTAGTGCAATTGTTTCTATGTCAGTGTCTGTGTTACTAGTGCAGTGTCCTGTGTACTATGTGCAGGGGGGTGTACTATGTGCATTTGTCCGGTGACTTGTGCAGGGGGGTGTAACTATGTGCAGGTCCTGTGTACTATTTGCAGTGTGGTCTATGGGCTTGTCCTGTTTACATGTGCAGTGTCCTTGTACTATTGCAGGGGTGTACTTGTCAGTGTCCTGTGTACTAGTGCAGGGTCCTGTGTAACTATGTGCAGTGTCCCTTGTACTATGTGCAGTTTCTGTGTCCATTAGACCATCCTGGAGAGGGGCCTCAGACATTATACCATCCTGTATAGGGGCCTCAGACATTAAAGACATTACACCATCCTGGAGAGGGGCCCCAGACATTAGTCCATCCTGTAGAGGTGCCTCAGACATTAGACAATCCTGTATAGGGGCCTCAGACATTAGACCATCCTGGATAGGGACCACAGATATGTCACCATCCTGAAGATGAGCCACATACATTACACAATCCAGGAGAGAGACCCCAGACATTAGGCCATCCTGGAGAGGGGCCCCAGACATTATGCCATCCTGCAGAGGGGGCCCCAGACATTAGGCTATCCTAGAGAAGAGCCAAAGACATGACACCATCCTGTAGAGGGACCCCAGACATTAGGCCGTCCTGGAGAGGGGCCTCAGATATTAGACCATCCTGGAGAGGGGCCCCAGATATTAGGCCATCCTGGAGAGGGGCCCAAGACATTAGGCCATTCTAGAGAAGAGCCAAAGACATTACACCATCCTGTAGAGGGGCCTCAGACATTATACCATCCTGTATAGGGGCCTCAGACATTAGACCATCCTGGAGAGGGGCCCCAGACATGAGGCCATCCTGGAGAGGGACCCCTGACATTACACCATCCTGGAGATGAGCCACAGACATTACACAATCCAGGAGAGAGACCCCAGACATTAGGCCGTCCTAGAGAGGGGCCTCAGATATTAGACCATCCTGGAGAGGGGTCCCAGACATGAGGCCATCCTAGAGAGGAGCCAAAGACATTACACCTTCCAGGAGAGGGGCCCCAGACATTAGTCCATCCTGGAGAGGGGCCTCAGACATTAGACCATCCTGTAGAGAGACCCCAGACCTTAGGCCATCCTGTAGAGGGGCCCCAGACATTAGGCCGTCCTGGAGAGGGGCCTCAGATATTAGACCATCCTGGAGAGGGGCCCCAGACATTAGGCCATCCTAGAGAGGAGCCAAAGACATTACACCATACTTGAGAAGGGCCCCAGACATTAGTCCATCCAGGAGAGGGGGCCCCAGACATTAGGCCATCCTAGAGAGGAGCCAAAGAGATGACACCATCCTGTAGAGGGACCCCAGACATTAGGCCGTCCTGGAGAGAGACCCCAGACATTAGACCATCCTGGAGAGGGGCCCCAGACATTATGCCATCCTGGAGAGGGGCCCCAGACATTAGGCCTTCCTGGAGAGGGGCTCCAGACATTAGACCATCCTGGACAGGGGCCCCAGACATACGGCCATCCTGTAGAGGGGTTCCAGACATTAGGCCATCCTGGAGATTAGCCACAGACATTACACCATCCAGGAGAGAGACCCCAGACATTAGACCATCCTGGAGAGGGGCCCCAGACATTATGCCACCTGGAGAGGGGCCCCAGACATTAGGCCATCCTAGAGAGGAGCCAAAGACATTACACCATCAAGGAGAGGGGCCCCAGACATTAGGCCATCCTGGAGAGGGGCCCCAGACATTAGGCCATCCTGGAGAGGGGCCCCAGACATTACACCATCCTGGAGAGGGCCCCTAGACATAAGGCCATCCTGGAGAGGGACCCGAGACATTAGGCCATCTTGGAGAGGGGCCTCAGACTTTAGGCCTGCCTGGAGAGGGGCCCCAGACATAACACCATCCTGGACAGGGCCCCTAGACATAAGGCCATCCTGGAGAGGGACCCCAGACATTAGGCCATCCTGGAGAGGGGCCTCAGACATTAGGCCATCCTGGAGAAAGACCCCAGATATTAGGCCATCCTGGAGAGGGGCCCAATACATAAGGCCATCCTGTAGAGGGGCCCAGACATTAGGCCATCCTGGAGAGGAGCCCCAGACATTAGACCATCCTGTAGAGGGGCCTCAGACATTAGACCATCCTGTATAGTAGGCCATCGGGTAAAAGGGCCGCAGACATTACACAATCTGGAGAGGGGCCCAAGATATCTAGCCATCCTGGAGAGGGCCCGTAGGACATTAGGCCATCGAGAGAGGGCCCCAGACATTAGACCATCCGGAGAGGGCCCCCAGACATTAAGCCATCCTGTAGAGGGACCCCAGAATTAGGCCTCCGGAGAGGGGCTCCAGACATTAAACCATCCTGGAGAGTAGGCCCCAGAAATGAGGCCATCCTGGAAAGTGGCCCCAGAAATTAGGCCATCCTGGAGAGGGGCCCAAGATCATAGACCATCCAGATGAGGGGCCCAGACATGAGATAATCCTTGTAGGGGACCCCAGACATTAGGCCACCGGAAAGCGGCCCCCGACATGAGGCCATCCTTGAAAAGGGGCCCAGTACATTAGGCCATCGGAGAGGGGCCCCAGACTTAGAACCATGCGGAGAGGAGCAATGACATTAGACCATCCTGGATAGGACCCCAGACATAGGCCTCATCAGGAGAGGCGGACCCCAGACATTAGGTCGTCCTGGAGAGGGGCCTCAGACATAGACATTCCTGGATAGGGAACCCAGACATTAGCCATCCTGGAGAAGGGCCCCAGACAGTAGCATCCTGGAAAGGGACCCAGATATAGGCCATCCGGAGAGGGCCCCTAGATAGTAGGTAATCTGGAGAGGGGCACAAGACATAGGACCATCCATGAGAGGGGAGCCAGACAGTTAGACCATCCTGGAGAGGGAGCAAGAAATTAGCCGTCTGGAGAGGGGACTCAGACATGCGGGAGCACCCAGACAGTACCATCCCCCCTGGTCGCGTCCACCTTATCTTTGGACGGGATGATTTCTGTAGAAGGACCACGGTCCAAGATGTTATCCTCCGGGCTCCCAGGATCTCGTCCTCTGGTCCGAAACCCATTCCAGTCGACACGATCGAATTACTTTCCTCTGATATCTTCATATCAAGGATTTATTTTCCTCGAAGATGTCAGTGCACAGCTTCAGGAGCGGAGGATGGTACTGCGGGGAGAAGCGGATCAGGATGACAGGTTCAGGAATTTGGGATGTCGGCATGGTGGGAGGAAAACGTAATTGTAAAGCCCACCAGATTAATGTGTTTTAATACATCAAATGGACCACGGAAGCGAGAACCAAGCTTGTAGCTGCGAGTCTCAGCATAAACATACTGGATGACAGCCACGCTTTTTATTCAGACTGGTTAGGGCAACGCGTGAAAGTAAGGAGAGGACGAGTCTGATCCCAGATGGACTTAAGATCTCTGAGCAATTCCCCACAGCAGGAACCCGAGAACATCACCGGCAGAGGGATAGGTGGACGAGGATGCGGTCCAAGACAAGAAGAAAGGGGCGGAGCCGGAAGATCGGAAGCCAAGGAATTATAGGAGAATTCCCCACATGGCAACAGAGCAGGCCAGTCTGTGTCGGGCAGAAAAAAAATTACAGAAGGATACATTCCCAGAGTCTGGTTAAACCCTCAATACTTGTCCATTGGACTGAGGGTGGTATGAGGAGAACCCAACTTTACTTGTAGTTACTGACCAGAGAGAACGCAAGGAGCTGGAAACAAAGGACCCCCAATCAGAGACAATGAGGGCACTTTTACTTACCCAGTCCCGGTGGCGATCTTCCTGCTGTGCGCCCGAAGCCTGACAGCTGGCGGATCCTTCTGTAGACCCTATCTAGAGATTGATGTAGCCAAGTAAGGAAAGAATCTATTATGGAACTCGCACTTTCAAGCTTGGCGTAGAGGCGATAGCTCTTAGACGACTGAGGCTTGACGCCAAGTTGGACCGAGAGGATATAAGGTCCGCAGAGAACACCAGAATAGTCAGAGAAACCAGACAAAGGTATACAGCAAATCCCTGAGATGTCATTGACAAACTCTGAAAGACAGTGTGCATACAAAGTCCGAATGGCAAAACTAAGTACTCAACGTGGCCATTGAGGTTAAAGGCTGTCTTCAATTTGTCAACCTTGCCGATATGAATTAGGTTGTAGGACCCGACGAAGGTCCAGTTTGGAGAAAGAAGCCCGGCTTCACATAGGCAGTCAAAACAATTGGGATCAAAGGCATAGGATAGCGGTTCCAATCGTCGACCTTTAAGACCGCAGTAGGCGATACTTTAGGATCAGTGGATTCCTCTGGACACCGCGGAGGTGGAACTAGCCCACACCTGGGGACTGAGTCTAGCGCACCTGGTATTCACCAGAGCCCGCCGCAAAGCGGATTGGACTTTTTTCTTTTTTTTTTTTTTACTCGGCAGGATACCACCAGGTCGCTCCCAGGTGTGACTAGTCGCTGGTGGCGCCGAGGTCGAGGGTACCTTAGCGGATGACATCTCTAGTCAGCGTCCGGCACAGGGTCAGGGCAGGCGGCCAGAGTGCAACGTAAAGTCAAGTCCGGTGAGCAAAAGGAAGTCCAGGCAGGTGGGGACGCGGAACATAGGCACACGGAACACAGCAACGAGGAACCTAGGTAACACGGCAACCACAGGACTCAGGAGCGGGGACACACAGGAACGCAGGAATACACAGGAACGAGGAATACACGGAAACGCAGATACACAGGAACACAGGTACTTCGCTTGGAAGCTTTCTCTATGGCACAAAGTCGCAGGGACACAGGAACGAGGCAGGATTCTTAAATGTGAGGTTTTCGCAGGAGCCGCGCGCATCCCCGCCTCCTAGGTTCTCCCTCTACCTTTCCTCAGGGCAGTCCGGGGAAGAGCAGAGCAGGGAGAGGTGAGGAGGAGACCAGGGCAGATGGGGCACACAGAGGACACGGATGCGCCCACGATCTGAGACAGGATAGCGAAGCACCCGTGACAGGAGAAGGCCTGAGTGACCCATCCATTTTGGTCACAAAGAAGATAGCCGGCTCATGCAGCCAAACTGGCAGTCAGGTCCCTAACGAAGAATATTCAATTAAGATCGATGTGTAGAGGTGCAATGTAAGCATAGCGGGAGGGGAAGGACCTGACCCGGAAGCAATGAAGGACAGTATCTCTTTATGTAGTTGAACCCGACGGGCCCGACTGGATCGGGAGAGGAATCTGACCGCTGACTGGCTTCTCGAGGGGACCACAGGAAGTGATGACGGGAGACGGAGAGGCTTCCACAAAAATTTCCTGCAAAGCCGAATCCCAGAAAGGCAGAAATATGGAACTGAGCACCTGTTCCTGTGCCCTGAGCAAAACGGGAAGGTACAAGACGTGGAGAAGCTTATTCACACCTAGGGACGTCCGCCAAGAACGCTAGGTGCAAGTGTTCCCAGATGCTGAGGACGGAGTGGACAGGCTGAAGGAAATGTCCGGGCGGGACCACAGTAGAGGCACCAACATTAGAAGCAGAGGTTCTCCAGATGTTGCCTGGCAACATTCTGAGAAGACAGCGCGCTCTGTCCACCTGCATAGGTTCCTCCTAGAGCAGTCATTGAAGGGAGAGAAGCTGCTTTGGAAAGCAGGAGCAAGCGAGGAAATGTCGTAACCGAAGTTGCGCGTTGTTCAAGAAATGGGCGCATTAATACGGGGTCCGCGGTCCGAACTATGTCGGAATACGAGTGCACTGCATTTAGAAAGGGTTTTGGATCACAGTGATCGGATTTTGAGCCATGGCGATCTGATGGATTCAGAAACGCACTGGATCTTAACAAAGCCAATTTGTGTCCAAGACACGCACATACAAGCCAACGGAAGAAGAAGGTGAACCCGCGGACTCGGAGGGGAAGTGACAGAGGCAGGAAATGGGACACAAGAGCTAGAGAATCACGCCGGACTTCATCTCACGAGCAGGGATCGCGACAGGACCAGGAAGTAATTGCCCCAATGTACTCAGAATTGACTCCATAAGCGGATATTTATCCATGTGGCAGAAGGATGAGACCACTCAGAGTAGGACGCAAGTCACGCACTGACAGCGCATCCTTAATTGTCTAGAAGTCCCTTTTAAGGTTCAATTGGGCATTCTTCATTCAAGGATAGCTCCAAAAGCCAGTGTAATGAAATAACCGCATAATCATCAACAAGATGGTCCCCCTGGCGCAGTCAGCAGTTGCGTTCCTCGCTGAAGACATCCTTGCAGGTTCCTCGAAGACGGAACGGACTCAGAGGAAGAAAGAGGTGAGGTCTGCTGGAACTGGGTCTTTTCGTCCCAGAGAGGAGTAGTCCATGCCAGGACCTTTCCGGGAGAGCTGATGATAAATGCCACCTTAGACCGCTCAATGATTAACTGCGTAGACATAAGCTCAAGGTGCAGAGAGCACTGGGTGATAAAGTCATTAAATCGGAAGCGGGGACATTGTGAGATCAATGGCCAGATCTTAACTGTAGGCACATTGGTAGTGATCCTCTGGACCACGCGGACGAGAACGTAGCCCAACACCGGACGGGGGGTGGCTACGGCAATGTGCCACCAGGCGTTCCACAGCGCGCTTTTGTCCGCGGTGGTGGGAAGGCGAATCCAGAGTAGTTAAGGCAAGATCGAAGTCACAAACGGCAGGAGGTTGGAGACAGGAGCACAGGATCAGAGTCAGGGACGTCGAGGAAAGTCTGGACGGGCAGCACAGGAGCCGAGGTCAGGAAACAGAATCAAGGTCACAACGGCAAATCAGGAAATTGCACGGGCTGCCCCCAGGAACCATGCTTCTCTAAGGCTATGATACACAAAGATTTCCGGCAGGGAACACAGAAGAGGCTGAGACTTTATCAAAATTTGCAGGCACCTAGCACCATTATCGCATTGCGATGGCCATTAAGATCACGCGAAGCCAGCATGCGCATTTCCAGCTGTCAGGAAGGGAGAAAGAGGAGAGGTGAGAGCCACGGCAGGGGCGGGGGCACCACAGGGAGCACGGGTGCGCCGTGGCCGGCACAGTTACTAGAGCAGGGCCGTATGTATATGTGCAGTGCCGCGTAGTTGTGTACTTAGCAGTTGTCCTCTGCCTACTATGTGCAGTGTCAGTGTACTGTGACTAGTGCAGTTTATATTATGTGACAGTTTGTACTAGGTGCATTGGGTGCTACGTGCAGGGTAGTGTGCAGGGGGCGGGCCAGATCAGGATTTTTTAGGAACCAATTTTTTGGGCACCTAACATGGTGCGTGAAACACACTTCTGTCCGCACGTAGAAGGTATAAATGTGGAGGCATGGTCGACGCCCATTCGAAACAACAAATTTGTGTTGCATGAAGAAATAGTGCCCAGCTTTTTTTTCCTTGTTTTGGTTTGGGGCGCTAAAAAACATTTTTTGGAGCGTTTTTTTATATGGCAAGGACCAACTTCTTATATACAGGCCACAAGCGTTTTTTTAACACTGGAAAGAACCTCAAAGTCCGACAGAAAGGAAGAAAACTGGCGCAAAACCCTTCGTTCGCGTAAAGAGCCCCCAATTGGATGAACAGAATTGGGGGCCGTTGAGTAACAGAATGAGTTTATTGTACACAAACAAAGATAATAATGGCCAATAACATGAAGCCGGATGACGCCTCACACATCAGTCAATCGCAGAAAGAATATAACTACCAAAGAACCAAAAATGAAAATGCCAACTAAACAAATCATAATAATCTGCCACACATAAACAACACGCCCACCACCACCGTGACACAAGATCAACGACCTACTGCAATGGTCTTTCTGCTTCCTGTATCACGCCTATGGATGCTTCTGCTTTATTATGATGAGTCCCCAACAGCTCTAGAGGGCGACCATCCTGACACATGATAAACCCTTGGTCTTTGAGTTCCTAGGTCTTATGGCACTGTGATCCAATCACGTGATGATTATTATCACCAAAATGATGATACCCGGCCTCCACCCATCCCTAAAGATAATGACAATTAGCATCTCATCAGGACGATCAAATGTGTGAACCCCTGTCATAATGAGGTTTGGATGTTGAGACCATAGATATGATGATGAGCCTCAGGGCAGATGATGAAACCAAGGAGATTGTGATGAGTATTGATGTGATTGTGACTCCATGGAAATGATGATGAACCAGGGTATGATGGAAACTCTGGTGATGATGATGAGCTCATGAGATGCTGATGAACCCATGGTGATTATGATGAGCTCATCGGTCATACTGATGAGCTCATGGTGAAGAAACCCATGGTTGAATGATGATGAACCCCATGGTCATGATGATGACTCCATGGAAACTGATGTGATGAAACCCATGTGATGATGATGCACTCATGGTGATGATGATGGAGGCTCCTTGAGATGATGAGGAACCCATGGTGATGATGATGAGTCATGGTCATACTGATGAGCTCATGGTGAAGAACCCATGTGATGATGATGAAAAACATGCGCATGAGATGAACCATGGAGATGATGATGAGCTCATGGTGATGATGATGAACCCATGTCATGATGTGAATCATGGAGATGATGATGAGCCTCATGGTGATGATGATGAACTATGGTGATGATGATGAGCTCATGGTGAAGAAACCCATGGTGATGATGAGAACTCTGGTATGATGATGAATCCATGAGCTGGATGATGAACCCATACTGATGGTGATTGACCTCATGGTGATGATGATAACCTATGTGATGATGATGGCTCATGGAGATGAGGATGAAACCCATGTGATGATGATGAACCCCATGGTCATGATATGAATCCAGGAGATGAGGATGAATCATACTGATGGGAGGAGCCTCATGGTGATGATGATGAACATATGGTTGATGATGATGAGCTCATGGAGATGCTGATGAACAATGGGATTATGATGGCTCATGGTGATGATGATGAAACTTGGTGAGATGATGAGCTCATGGAGATGATGATGAAACTCATAGTGATGGTGATGAGCTCATGGAGATGATGATGAACCCATGGTGATGATGATGAAAAACCATGGTCATGATGATGAAATCAAGGAGATGATGATGAACCATACTATGGTGAGGACCTCATGGTGATTGATGATGAACCTATGGTGATGATGATGAGCTCAGGGAGATTGATGATAAAAACCCATGGTGATTATGATGAGCTATGGTGATGATGCATGAAACCCATGAGTGATGTGATGAGCTCATGGTGATGAATGGATGAACCCATGGGTGATGGCTCATGGAGATGATGATGAACCATGGTGATGATGATGAGCTCATGGAGAGATGATGACCCCATGGTGATGATAATAATCAGGGAGATGATGATGAACCCCATGGTGATGGTGATGAGCTCCTGGAGATGATGATGAAACCCATGTGTGATGATGAGAACCCCCAATTTTTTTGGTTCCTGATGATGAATCCATGGAGATGATGATGAACCCATATGATGTGAGGACATGATGAGCTCATGGAGACGATGATGAACCCATGGTGATGATGATGAACCCATGAAGATGATGATGAACTCATGGTGATGATGATGAGCTCATGCTGATGATGATGAGGTCATGGAGACGATGATGAGCTCATGGAGAGGATGATGAACCCATGGAGATGATTATGAACCAATGGTGATTATGATGAGCTCATGGAGATGATGATGAGCTCATGGAGAGGATGATGAACCCATGGTGATGATGATGGGCTCATGGAGAGGATGATGAACCCATGGTGATGATGATGAACCCATGGAGATGATTATGAACCAATGGTGATGATGATGAGCTCATGGAGACGATGATGAGCTCATGGTCACGATGATGGTTATGATACTGAGCTCTCGGTCTTAGTCAGATCCCATAGATGACGTCTTTCTCACAAAGTAACACAAAGGACGATTATCAACACGATGACAAGCAAGGCGATGACACCACCAATGATTCCAAACACCATCTACGGGACAGAGGATTATTAATAACACACGGCACCTGCTGCTGGTTTCATACTCACATTGTCTATTTAATGATTTTCTGTGATTGGCCGCAGCGCCTCTTCTAGGCCATCCGGGAAAAGGGCGGCAGACATTTACACCATCTGGTAGAGGGGCCCAAGATATCTAGCCATACTGGAGAGGGCCCTAACATATAGGCACATTACTAGAGAGGGGCCCCAGACATTAGACCATCCGGAGAGGGGCCACCCAGACATTAAGCATCCTGTAGAGGGACCCCAGAATAGGCCTCCTGGAGAGGGGCTCCAGACATTAAACCATCCTGGAGAGTGGCCCCAGAAGAGGCCATCTGGAAAGTGGCCCCAGACAATTGGCCATCCTGAGAGGAGGGGCCCAAGATATAGCACCATAGCAGAATGTATCCGGGGGCCCCAGACATGTAACTGTAAGGCCAGCCCAGCCTCCGGAAAAGGGGCCCCACGACATGAGGCCATCTGAAAGGGGCCCAGTACATTAGGCCATTCGGAGAGGGGCCCCAGATTTAGAACCATGCGGAAGAGGAGCCAAGACATTGACCATCCTGGATAGGACCCCAGTACATTAGCCTCATCCTAGGAGAGGGCCGGGCCCCAGACATTAGGTCGTCCTGGAGAGGGGACCTCAGACAGTAGACCATTCCTGGATATGGAAACACCAGACATTAGCCATCCTGGAGCGAAGGGCCCCAGACAGTAGCATCCTGGAAGGGACCCAGATATAGGCCTCCTGGAGAGGGCCCTAGATATTAAGGTATCTGGAGAGGGGCACAAGACATAGGACATCCATTTGAGAGGGGGCCAGACAGTTAGACCATCTGGAGAGGGACAAGAATTAGCCGTCTGGAGAGGGGCCTCAGACATGCGGGAGCCACCCAGACAGTACCCTCCCCCTTCGCGTCACCTTATCTTTGGACGGGATGGATTTCTGTAGAAGGACCACGGTCCAAGATGTTATCCTCCGGCTCCCAGGATCTCGTCTCTGGTCCGAAACCCATTCCAGTACGACACGATCGAATTACTTTCCTCTGATATCTTCATATCAAGGATTTATTTATCCTCGAAGATGTCAGTAGCACAGCTTCAGGAAGCGGAGGACTCAGGGGTACTTGCGGGGAGAAGCGAGTCAGGATGACAGGTTTCAGGAATTTGGGATGTCGGCATGGTGGGAGGAAAACGTAATTGTAAAGCCACAGGATTAATGTGTTTTAATACCATCAAATGGCCCCACGAGAAGCGAGAACCAAGCTTGTAGCTGCGACGTCTCAGATAACATACTTGGATGACAGCCACGCTTTTTATCAACTGGTTAGGGCAAAAACGCGTGAAGTAAGAGGAGGACGAGTTGCATCCCGATGGACTTAGATACTCTGAGCAATTCCACAGCATGAACCCGAGACATCACGGCAGGGCAGAGGGATAGGTGGACGAGGATGCGTCCAAGACAAGAAGAAAGGGGGGGGAGCCGGAAGATTCGAATCCAAGGAATATAGGAGAATTCCCCACATGAGCAACAGAGCAGGCCAGTCATGTTGTCGGGACAGAAAAAAAATTACAGAGAGGTATACATTCCCAGAGTCTGGTTAAACCCTCAATCTTTGTCCATTGGACTGAGGGTGGTATGAGGAGAACCCAACTTACTTGTAGTATACTGCAGAGAGAACGCAGGAGCTGGAAACAAAGGACCCCCAACAGAGACAATGGGGACACTTTTACTTACCCATCCCGTGTGAGCGATCTCCTGCTGTGCGCCCGAATAGAACTGACAGCTTGGCTGGATCCTTCTGTAGACCCTATCTAGAGATTGATGTAGCCAGGTAAGGGAAGAATCTTTTATGGAACTCGCACTTTTCAAGCTTGGCGTAGAGGCGGTAGCTCTTAGACGGACTGAGGGCTTGACGCAAGTTGGACCGAGAGGATATAAGGTCCGCAGAGAACACCAGTATATAGCAAGAAAACCAGACAGGGATACAGCAAATCCCTGAAGATGTCTTGACAAACTCTGAAAGACAGCTGTGCCTACAAAGTCCGAATGGCAATAACTAAGTACTAACGTGTGCCATGTGAGGTTAAAGGGCTGTCTTCAATTTGTCACCATTGCCGATTGAATTAGGTTGTAGGCCCACGAAGGTCCAGTTTGGAGAAAGAAGCGGCTTCACATAGGCAGTCAAAACAACTTGGTGATCAAAGGCATAGGATAGCGGTTCTTAATGGTGACCTTTAAGACCGCAGTAGTCGATACTGTTAGGATCAGTGGATTCCTCTGGACCACCGCGGAGGTGGAACTAGCCCACACCTGGGACTGGAGTCTAGCGGCACCTGGTATTCACCAGAGGCCCGCCGCAAGCGGATGGACTTCACTGCGGCAGGATACCACCAGGTCGCTCCCAGGGTGACTAGTCCGCGTGGTGGCAGCCGAGGTCGAGGGTACCTTAGCGGATGACAATCTCGTAGTCAGCGTCCAGGCACAGGGTCAGGGCAGGCGGCCAGAGATGCAACGTAAGTCAAGTCCGGTGAAGCAAAAGGAGTCCAGGCAGGTGGGGACGCGGAACATAGGCACACGGAACACAGCACACGAGGAACCTAGGTAACACGGCAACACAGGACTAGGAGCGGGGACACACAGGAACGCAGGAATACACAGGAACCGAGGAATACACGGAAACGCAGGAATACACAGGAACACAGGAATACTCGCTTGGAAGCTTTCTCTATGGCACAAAGTCGGCAGGGGACACAGGAAGAGGCAGGATTCTTAAATGTGAGGTTTTCGGCAGGAGCCGCGCGCATCCCCGCCTCCTAGGTCACGGCAGTCCGGGGAAGAGCAGGAGCCGGGAGAGGTGAGTGAGGAGACCAGGTGCAGTGGGGCACACAGAGGACACGGATGCGCCCACGATCTGAGACAGGATGCGGAAGCACCCGTGACAGAAAAATTGCCTGAGGTGACCCATCCATTTTGGTCACAAAGAAGAAGCCTGCTACATGCAGCAAACTGGCAGTCAGGTCCCTAACGAAGAATTTCCAATTAAGGACGATTGTAGAGGTGCAATGTAAGCATAGCGGGAGGGGAAGGACACTGACAGCGGAAGCAATGAAGGACAGTATCTCTTTATGTAGTGACCCGACTTGCCAGGACTGGATCGGAGAGAATCTGACCGTGACTGGCTTCTCGAGGGGACCACAGGGAAGTGATGCGGGAGACGGAGAGGCTTCCACAAAAATTTCCTGCAAAGCCGGAATCCCAGAAAGGCAGAAATTGGAACTGAGCACCTGTTCCTGTGCTGAGCAAAACGGGAAGGTACAAGAGTGGAGAAGCTTATTCACACCTAGGGACGTCCCCAAGAACGCTAGGTGCAAGTGTTCCCAGATGCTGAGGACGGAGTGGACAGGCTGAAGGAAATGTCCGGGCTGACACAGTAGAGGCACAGTTAGAAGCAGAGGTTCTCCAGATGTTGCCTGGAACATTCCTGAGAAGACAGCTGCGCTCTGTCCACCTGCATGGTTCCTCTAGAGCAGTCATGGCAGGGGAGAGAGAGAAGCTGCCTTTGGAAAGCAGGAGCCAAGCGAGGCAAATGTCGTACCCGAAGTTGCGGTTGTTCAAGAAATGGGCCATTAATACGGGTCCGCGGTCGCACTATTGTCGGTAATACCGATGTGCACTGCATTTAGAAAGGGTTTTGGCTCACGTGATCGGATTTTGGCCATTGGACGATCTGATGGATTCAGACAACGCACTGGATTTAACAAAGCAATTTGTGTCTCAAGACGACGCACATACAAGCCACGGAAGAAGAAGGGTGAACTCCGCCGGACTCGGAAGGGGAAGTGACAGATGCAGGAAATGGGACACAAGAGCTACGAGAATCACGCCGGACTTCATCTTCACGATCAGGGATCGCGACAGGACAGGTAAGTTAATTGCCCCAATGTTACTCAGAATTGCTCCATAAGCGGATATTTATCATGTGGACAGAAGGATGAGACCACTCAGAGTAGGACGCAAGTCACGCACTGACAGCGCATCCTTAACTTGTCTAGAAGTCCCTTTTAAAGGTTGCAATTTGGGCTTCTTCATTCAAGGAAGCTCCAAAGCCAGTGTATGGAAATAACCGCATAATCATCAACAGATGGTCCCCCTGGCGCAGGTCAGCAGTTGCAGTTCTCGTGAAGACATCCTTGCAGGTTCCTCGAAGACGGAACAGGCAACTCAGAGGAAGAAAGAGGTGAGGTCTGCTGAACTGGGTCTTTTCGTCCCAGAGAGGAGTAGTCCATGCCAGGACCTTCCGGGAGGAGCTGATGATAAATGCCACCTTAGACCGCTCATGATTAACTGCGTAGACATAAGCTCAATGTTGCAGAGAGCACTGGGTGATAAAGTTCATCTAAATCAGGAAGCGGGACCTTGTGAGATCAATGGCCAGATCTTACTGTAGGCACATTGGTAGTGAATCCTCTGGACCACCGCGGACGAGGACGTAAGCCCAACACCTGGGCCGGGGGGTGGCTACGGCATGGTGCCACCAGGTCGTTCCACAGGCGCGCTTTTGTCCGCGGTGGTGGAAGGCGAAGTCCAGAGTGTAAGGCAAGATCGAAGTCACAAACGGCAGGAGGGGAGACAGGCAGCAAGGATCAGAGTCAGGGACGTGCGGAAAGTCTGGAAGGGCAGCACAGGAGGAGGTCAGGAACAGAATCAAGGTCACAACGGCAAATCAGGATAATTGCACGGGCTGAGGAACCATGCTTCTCTAAGGCTATGATACACAAAGATCCGGCAGGGACACACAGAAGAGGCTGAGACTTTATCAAAATTTGCAGGCACCTAGCACCAATTATCGATGCGCTGGCCT
Source organism: Engystomops pustulosus (assembly GCA_019512145.1). Lineage (NCBI taxonomy): Eukaryota > Metazoa > Chordata > Amphibia > Anura > Leptodactylidae > Engystomops > Engystomops pustulosus. The sequence continues at coordinate 81,120 of WNYA01000203.1, read as the reverse complement.
TAGATCCCCGGAAGCCAGCATGCGCATATCCAGCCTGTCAGAGCAAGGAGAACAGAGGAGAGGTGAGAGCCACGGCAGGGGCGGGGGCACACAGAGGAGCACGGGTGCGCCGTGGCAGGCACATTACTAGAGCAGGCGTATGTATATGTGCAGTGCGCGTAGTGTGTACTGCATTGTTCTGCTACTATGTGCAGTGTACAGTGTATGTGATAGTGCAGTTTATATATGTGCAGTTTGACTAGGTGCATTGGTGCTACGTGCAGGGTAGTGTGCAGGGGGCGCCAGATCAGGTTTTTTAGGACCATTTTTTGGTGCACCTAACATGGTGCGTGAAACACACTTCTGTCGCACGTCAGCAAGTATAAATGTGGGGCATGGTCGTACGCCCATTCGCAACAAATTTGTGTTGCGGTAGGCCCAGCTTTTTTTCCTTTTTTGGTTTGGGGCGCTAAAAAACATATTTTTGAGAGCGTTTTATTTATAATGGCAAGGACTCACTTCTTATAAAGGCACAAGCGTTTTACACTGGAAAGAACCTCAAAGTCCGACAGAAGGGAAAACTGGCGCAAAACCCTTCCGTAAAGAGCCCCATTGTGTATGAACAGAATTGGGGGCCGTTAGTAACCAGAATGAGATTTATTGTACACAAACAAAGATAATAATGGCCAATAACATGAAGCCGGATGACGCCTCACACATCAGTCAATCGCAGAAAGAATCTAACTACCAAAGAACCAAAATGAAAATGCAAACTATAACAAATCATAATATCTGCACAATAACAACACGCCCACCACCACGTGACACAAGATCAACGACCTCACTGCAATGGTCTTCTGCTTCCTGTAATCACGCCTCATGGTGGCTTCTTGCTTATTATGATGAGGTCCCCAACAGCTCTTGAGGGCGACCACCTGACACATGATAACCCTTGGTCTTTGAGTCCTAGGTCTTGATGGCACTGTGATCCAATCACTTGATGATTATTATCACCAAAATGATGATACCCGGCCTCCACCCATCCCTAAAGATAATGACAATTAGCATCTCATCAGGACGATCAACTGTTGTGAACCCCTAGTCATAATGAGGTTTGGATGTTGAGCCCATAGATATGATGATGAGCCTCAGGGCAGATGATGAACCAATGGAGATTGTGATGAGTCATCTGATGTGATTGTGAACTCCTGGAAATGATGATGAACCAGGGTATGATGGAAACTCTGGTTGATGATGATGAGCTCATTGAGATGATGATGAACCCATGGTGATGATGATGAGCTCATGGTCATACTGATGAGCTCATGGTGAAGAACCCATGGTGATGATGATGAACCCATGGTCATGATGATGAATCCATGGAAATGATGATGAACCCATGGTGATGATGATGAACTCATGGTGATGATGATGAGCTCATTGAGATGATGATGAACCCATGGTGATGATGATGAGGTCATGGTCATACTGATGAGCTCATGGTGAAGAACCCATGGTGATGATGATGAACCCATGGTCATGATGATGAATCCATGGAGATGATGATGAGCTCATGGTGATGATGATGAACCCATGGTCATGATGATGAATCCATGGAGATGATGATGAGCTCATGGTGATGATGATGAACCTATGGTGATGATGATGAGCTCATGGTGAAGAACCCATGGTGATGATGATGAACCTATGGTCATGATGATGAATCCATGGAGATGATGATGAACCCATACTGATGGTGATGACCTCATGTGATGATGATGAACCTATGGATGATGATGAGCTCATGGAGATGATGATGAACCCATGGTGATGATGATGAACCCATGGTCATGATGATGAATCCATGGAGATGATGATGAATCCATACTGATGGTGAGGACCTCATGGTGATGATGATGAACCTATGGTGATGATGATGAGCTCATGGAGATGATGATGAACCCATGGTGATTATGATGAGCTCATGGTGATGATGATGAACCCATGGTGATGATGATGAGCTCATGGAGATGATGATGAACTCATGGTGATGGTGATGAGCTCATGGAGATGATGATGAACCCATGGTGATGATGATGAACCCATGGTCATGATGATGAATCCATGGAGATGATGATGAACCCATACTGATGGTGATGACCTCATGGTGATGATGATGAACCTATGGTGATGATGATGAGCTCATGGAGATGATGATGAACCCATGGTGATTATGATGAGCTCATGGTGATGATGATGAACCCATGGTGATGATGATGAGCTCATGGTGATGATGGATGAACCCATGGGTGATGGCTGCATGGAGATGATGATGAACCATGGTGATGATGATGAGCTCCATGGAGAGATGATGAACCCATGGTGATGATAATGAATCCATGGAGATGATGATGAACCCATGGTGATGGTGATGAGCTCATGGAGATGATGATGAAACCCATGTGTGATGATGAGAACCCATGGTTCCGATGATGACATCCATGGAGATGATGATGAACCCATATGATGGTGAGGACCTCATGGTGCATGATGGATGAACCTTGGTGATGATGATGAGCTCATGGAGATGGATGACCATGGTGATAATGATGAGTCATGGTGATGATGTGAACCCCTGGTGATTGATGAGCTCATGGTGATGATGAGACCACCATGGTGAGAGCTCATGGAGAGATGATGAACCCATGGTGATGGATGATGAGCTGCTGGAGCACGAGATGAACCCATGGTGATGATAATGAATCCATGGAGATGATGATGAACCCATGGAGATGATGATGAGCTCATGGAGACGATGATGAACCAATGGTGATTATGATGAGCTCATGGTAATGATTATGAACCCATGGTGATGATGATGAGCCCATGATGATGATGATGAACCCATGGTGATGATGATGAGCTCATGGAGATGATGATGAACCGATGGTGATGATGATGAACCCATGATGATGATGAGAACCCATGGTGATGATGATGAACCCATGGAGATGATTATGAAACAGTGGTGATGATGATGAGCTCATGGAGATGATGATGAACCCATGGAGATGATGATGAGCTCATGGAGATTATGATGAGCTCATGCTGATGATGATGAGCTCATGGAGACGATGATGAGCTCATGAAGACGATGATGAACTCATGGTGATGTTGATGAACCCATGAAGATGATGATGAGCTCATGGTGATGATGATGAGCTCATGCTGATGATGATGAGCTCATGGAGACGATGATGAGCTCATGGTCACGATGATGGTTATGATACTGAGCTCTCGGTCTTAGTCAGATCCCATAGGTGACGTCTTTCTCACAAAGTAACACAAAGGATGATAATCAACACGATGACAAGCAAGGCGATGACACCACCAATGATTCCAAACACCATCTATGGGACAGAGGATTATTAATAACACATGGCACCTGCTGCTGGTTTCATACTGACATTGTCTATTTAATGATTTTCTGTGATTGGCCGCAGCGCCTCTTCCCTCAGCAACAAATTTATGGAGTTACCTACAGTAGTGACCATGGCTGAGGCCGGCACATGTCTCATGGCGACAGGTGATTGTACAGCAGCTCACAGGTGGCAGCATTCGTGGTGCCTTGTATGTATGATGACACCATTCCCCAAATAAAACAAGTCTAAAACGTGAGCCTTGAAGTGGACGAGTCATTAACCATTCCCTAACCATAGGAGGGGGAACATATCATGAATGACACATCCCCTTTAACAAAGATTGCGCCAAGATTTACAACCTAATTAAGCCAAAAAAAAAAAAATTGTGTCCAGCCAAAATTTGGTGAAAGATTGAAGCATTGGTTTATTCAAAGAACACAACGGCGCCATTATTGATTCTGACGCGTTTCACATCTGAACGGCTCTCAGCTCTTGTATATACTGCAATACAGAGAAATTGCAGTATATAGTATGAACAATCAGATCCCATAGGGTTAAAGTACCCTGGAGGGACTGAAATAATAGTAAAACAATATTTAAAAAAAATTAAAAAAGTAAAAGTTTTAATCACGCGCCTTTCCCTAGATCACATATTATAAACCGTATAATGTATGTGTATTTGAATAAAAAATGATTGAACATGGACCCATAAATGAATCCGCCAGCGCGTACCACATAATATATCACCTTACACAGGTCTGACACCAACGTGTGAGAAAGTTAGTGGCCTCAGAATTTGGCAAAAAGGAAAAGATTTTTTTGCACAAAAAATGTAAAAATTGTTTTTAAATCCACTGAAACCTAATAAAACCCATATTATATATCATTTCCTATGCGATTGTATCGATCCAAAAAATAAAGAGGAGGCGACATCTGGGGCGCAGAACGGAAGCTGGAAAACCAGAGCCACAAGAAAACGCCACCAATGTGTTTTCTGTCCATTTCCCTGCACTGGGAAGTGTTTTCCAGGACATTGCAGGGAATATTAGATGGTGCCAATAAAAAGCGCAACCTGTCCAGCAGATAACGAGCCCCAACGCATCTCTAAAAACGCCGAAATAAAAAAGTTATCGCTTCTGGAAGGAGGGGAGTAAAAAACAGAAACACGAAAAACGAAAAAGAGCCGAATCCTGAGAGGGAAAATCAAAAAAGAGTCTGCTCCAGCGCGGAATAGGAGAAAGGTAAAAACAAAATGTCTCTAATCCTTGTTAAAACTTCATGTGCACATGAAAAATGCAGAAAAAAATGCATTTTGGAAAAAACCGGAGCGAGCATTTTTTGTTTTTTCCTGGATATCTGGGAGCCGCCCAAACTTCTTTCACCTCCGCGCTGAGGAAAACCGGACTGACTGAGAGGCCTTGGATGACACAGAGACCTGTGGGGGTTCAGAAAGATCTTTGGGAGATGTTACGTAGGACGCAGCGAACCACGTCTGCGTCTTATTTGTCGTTACATCAGTGAATCCTCCTGTTGCGGGTCCCGGGAGAGGGGGGGATTGGGTAAAAGCCCCCGGTGCCAGTGACACGTCCTGGATGCCGGAAACATGGACTACATCCCAGATACTATGAGGATTATTTATTAGGACTTCTAAGTGGATTTATATCTAGATATTTACGTAAATAACAAATCTGAGACACAAGGTCCCTAATTACATCCCTCAGGGGTAAGAACGTTCATTATCTCCCAGATAATTGCCCCGGAGTCTCTGATTACCCCAGTGTCCCAGGAGTAGATGTTGTAGGCGCTCATGAATCCCCGAATACTACGGAGCGCCGTTATTAAAGCCCCGGCGCCAGTTTTCTGTCTAGTGTAAACTCCTTGTACCTGTATATAACAAGAGTCGCTGTCACGTATGTGTCATGTGACCCTTTTGGATCGTGTCTCCATAATTCTTCACGCAACACATTTATCATGAAGATTCCGGCTGATGCTGTTTGTGCTCCTGTAAATGTTGTGTAAGTGATGGTAATGGCTCTTTTAATAAAGTTTTCTAGGGAGAGAATGGACAAAACCCAATGGGGGCAGATTTACTTACCCGGTCCGTTCGCAATCCAGCGGCGCGTTCTCTGCGCTGGATTCGGGTCCGGCCGGGATTCATCAAGGTAGTTCCTCCACCGTCCACCAGGTGTCGCTGCTGCGCTGAAAAGCATCTGAAAGCACTGGAATTCACCGGGCCGGACCAAGTGAAGGTAAGCGTGTCCAGAGCGACACTTTTATTGTTTTAAATGCGGCGGTTTTTCCGAATCCGTCGGGTTTTCTTCCGCCATGCCCCCCGATTTCCGTTGCGTGCCCTATTTAAAAAACAAAAAAGTGTCCCTTGACACGCGCTTACCTGCACCAGGAATAGGATAGTGAAATCTGGCGCACAACCTTAGTGAATCGCCGGAAGACCCGAATCCTCCACAGAGAACGTGCTGCTGGATTGTGACAGGACCAGGTAAGTACATCTGCCCCAATGCGTTGACCCCGGGGCTGTTATGTTCCAAGCCCCTGAGGGGGATAATTCGGGACCTTGCTTTTTTCCATCCCCGATGCTTTGTGCCCCAGATCCGTGTGTTGGGATCTCACATCACTTGGATTTTCATGGATGCGGATCATGGAAGGCGATAGAAGTCTATGTTCCCGCAAAAAGTATAACATCCATGTTTTTTTTACTGATGAGGCTGAAAAACCAGGCGCAATGTTTTCCAAGTGATGTCACACACTCAGTTATTTTCGCAGACACAGAGACAAAAGGGAAGAAAAAAAGGAGATAAAACGTGACGGATGCGTTACTGAAGCTGAGCGCCGATGTGACCGAGCCCTGACTTCAGATCTCCTGCTGTGTCCGGCCCGATGAATACGGGACACAAAAGATTTTTCTTGGAATGTTACAGTGACCTCGGCTCAGGAGTCTCCGCCGCGCTGAGAGCCATGACTGGAGTGGGGGCTATGCTATACACACACATAGGCCCCCAGAGAGACCACAACACACAGATAGAGGACCACAGCAACAAGACCCCCTGCAGGCTCCACGTGGGGGACACCCGGACCAGATCTTACCTTGTCCCTTCTCTTCTTTCTTTTGGCCTTTAAAAGACAAAACAATAAAAAATATTTCTGAATAAGGAGAAGAGAAATAGAGAATTGCAAAACAAACACTCCCCCCCCCCCCCTCAAACACTGGCACAGTATTACCCCTGAGATACCGACCCCTGAGATACCGACCCCTGAGATACCGACACCTGAGATACCGACACCTGAGATACTGACCTCTGAGGTACCAACCCCTGAGATACCGACCCCTGAGATACCGACCCCTGAGATACGACCCCTGACATATGACCCCTGAGATACCGACCCCTGAGATACCGACCCCTGAGATAACGACCTCTGAGATACTGACGCCTGAGATACTGACTGCTGAGATACCGACCCCTGAGATACCAATCCCTGAGATACCGACCTCTGAGATACCGACCCCTGAGATACCGACCCCTGAGAAACCAACCCCTGAGATACCGACCCATGAGATACCGACCTCTGAGATACCGACGCCTGAGATACCGACGCCTGAGATACCGACCCCTGAGATACTGACCCCTGAGATACCGACCCCTGAGATACCGACCCCTGAGATACTGACCACCGAGATACCAACCTCTGAGATACCAACCCCTGAGATATCAACCCCTGAGATACCGACCCCTGAGATACCGACCCCTGAGATACCGACCCCTGAGATACCGACCCCTGAGATACTGACCCCTGAGATACCGACCACTGAGATACTGACCCCCTGTGATACTGACCCCTGTGATACTGGTCCCTAAGATACTAATCCCGAAATTATTGACCCATATGATACTGGCCACTGTGATAATGACCTTTGTGATACTGGACCCTGAGATACTGACTTGTGAGATATTTGACTCTAAGATCCTTGTAAAATTGATCCCTGAGTTAATGATCACTAAAATAATGACCCCTGTGATGCTGGACCCTAATATACCAGTCCCTGTGATACTGACCCCTGTGATCCTGGACCCTAAAATACTGGTTCTAGTGTTACTGACCCCTGTGATAATGACCCCTGTGATCCTGGACCCCAAGATACTGGTCCTTGTGTTACTGACCCCTAGAAGTTTGGACTCTTTAGACTCTTAAATATAATTATACTCATCCCTTTCATGGTCTGGGGAAGATGAGACATAGAACTTACCTCGTCATTGATGTTGTCATTTGGTATCTGCAATAGAAAGACATTAATTAGTAATTTCCAGACAATCAATAAGAAGCTCGGTCCATCTGTTCCCCTTGCCGGCCCCCCCCCCCCCCTCCCCCCACACACACACACACAGTCCTGTACTCACCGGGGGTCTTTCCGGAGGATTGTTTACAGTATCGCTATGGAGTGGAGTTCTCTATAGGAAAAGACAAAAGGAGTTTTCAATAAACTTATTCACATTATATAATCAGGACCTGCGACCTCCATCCCAAGCTGCACATTGCCGGCCTAGAGGTCTATCACAAGGGGACTGCAAAGACCACTGCAGATCCCAAATTGGCAGATCATGAGGGATGACGGTGTATAAGACACATAATCAGATGTGATCCAACCCACTCAATCTGCACCAGATCACAGGCGGCATCTATGTAGCCCGGCGTAAGAGCTGGGGCAAAACAAACAGCCCATCACCCGTGCATGTCCTGTAACCCACCCAGATGTCATCCTACAGCAAAGTACTATACAGGCACATCTACCAGTACCCATCACAGCAAGTCCACAAGATACTACACGACAGATGCACCAGGAACCAACCCAGTAACTCCACCAGATACTCTACAAAAGATGCACCAGAACCCAACCCAGTAACTCCACCAGATAATTCACAATAGATGCACCAGGACCCAACCAAGTAACTCCACCAGATACTACACAAGAGATGCACCAGAACCCAATCCAGTAACTCCAAGAATCTACCCAATAGATCACCACGAACCCAACCCATATCCATCAATACTCACAAGAGATGCACCAGAACCCAACCTAGAAAGTCCACCAGATACGCTACAAAAGATGCACCAGGACCCAACCCAGTAACCCACCAGATACTACACAAGAGATGCACCAGAACCCAATCCAGTAACTCCACTAGATACTACACAAGAGATGCACCAGAACCCAACCCAGTAACTCCATCAGATACTACACAAGAGATGCACCAGAACCCAACCTAGAAAGTCCACCAGATACGCTACAAAAGATGCACCAGGACCCAACCCAGTAACCCACCAGATACTACACAAGAGATGCACCAGAACCCAATCCAGTAAACTCCACTAGATACACACAAGAGATGCACCAAGAACCCACCCAGGAAGTCCACAGATATTCTACAAGAGATGCACCGAAACCCAACTAGAAAGTACAAAAGATACTCTACAAGAGATTTCACCAGAATCCAACCAGTAACCACCAGATACTATACAAGAGATGCACCAGAAACCCAACCCAGTAACTCGACAGAACTCACAGAGATGACACCAGAACCCAACCAGTAACTCCACCAGATATCTACAAAGAGATGCACACCAGAACCCACCCAGAACTCCAACAGATAATCTACAAGAGATGCCACAGACCCCCCCCAGTAAGTCCACCAGATATTCTACAAGAGATGCACCAGAACCCACCCCAGTAAGTCCACCAGATATTTTACAAGAATGCACCAGAACCAACCAGTAACTCCATCAGATACTCTTACAATAGATGCACCAGAACCCAACCCAGTAACTTTACCAGATACTCTACAAGAGATGCACCAAAACCCAACCCAGTAACTCCATCAGATACTATACAAGAGATGCACCAGAACCCAATCCAGTAACTCCACTAGGTACTCTACCGGAGATGCCCCATAATCCTACCCAGTAACTCCACCAGATACTACACAAGAGATGCACCAGAACCCACCCCAGTAAGTCCAAAAGATACTCTACAAGATATGCACCAGAATCCAACCCAGTAACTCCACTAGATACTACACAAGAGATGCACCAGAACCCACCCCAGTAAGTCCACCAGATATTCTACAAGAGATGCACCAGAACCCAACCTAGAAAGTCCAAAAGATACTCTACAAGAGATGCACCAGAACCCACCCCAGTAACTCCACCAGATACTCTACAAGAGATGCACCAGAACCCACCCCAGTAACTCCACCAGATACTCTACAAGAGATGCACCAGAACCCACCCCAGTAAGTCCACCAGATATTCTACAAGAGATGCACCAGAACCCACCCCAGTAAGTCCACCAGATATTCTACAAGATATGCACCAGAATCCAACCCAGTAACTCCATCAGATACTCTACAAGAGATGCACCAGAACCCAACCCAGTAACTCCACCAGATACTCTACAAGAGATGCACCAGAACCCAACCCAGTAACTAGGCCATCCGGGTAAAAGGGCCGCAGACATTACACCATCCTGGAGAGGGGCCCCAGATATTAGGCCATCTGGAGAGGGCCCTAGACATTAGGCCATCGAGAGGGGCCCCAGACATTAGACCATCCTGGAGAGGGCCCCCAGACATTAAGCCATCCTGTAGAGGGACCCCAGACATTAGGCCTCCGGAGAGGGGCTCCAGACATTAAACCATCCTGGAGAGTGGCCCCAGAAATGAGGCCATCCTGGAAAGTGGCCCCAGACATTAGGCCATCCTGGAGAGGGGCCCAAGATCATAGACCATCCGATGAGGGGCCCAGACATAGTATCCTGTAGGGGACCCCAGACATTAGGTCCATCCTGGAAAAGGGGCCCCAGACATGAGCCATCCTGAAAAGGGGCCCAGACATTAGGCCATCGGAGAGGGGCCCCAGACTTAGACCATGCTGGAGAGGAGCCATAGACATTAGACCATCCTGGATAGGGACCCCAGACATTAGGCCTCATCGGAGAGGCGGCCCCAGACATTAGGTCGTCCTGGAGAGGGGACCTCAGACATAGACCATCCTGGATAGGGAACCCAGACATTAGGCCATCCTGGAGAAGGGCCCCAGGACAGTAGGCAATCCTGGAAAGGGACCCAGATATAGGCCTCCTGGAGAGGGCCCCTAGATATTAGGTCATCCTGGAGAGGGGCACAAGACATAGGACATCCATGAGAGGGGGCCAGACATTAGACCATCTGGAGAGGGAGCAAGACATTAGCCGTCTGGAGAGGGGCACTCAGACATGCGGGAGCACCCAGACAGTACCTCCCCCTCTTCCGCGTCCACCTTATCTTTGGACGGGATGGATTTCTGTAGAAGACCACGGTCCAAGATGTTATCCTCCGGGCTCCCAGGATCTCTCCTCTGGTCCGAAACCCATTCCAGTCGACACGATAGAATTACTTTCCTCTGATAATCTTCATATCAAGGATTTATTTTCCTCGAAGATGTCGTGCACAGCTTCAGGAGCCGGAGGATGGTACTTGCGGGAGAAGCGGTCAGGATGACAGGTTCAGGAATTTGGGATGCGGCTGGTGGGAGGAAAACGTAATTGTAAGCCACCAGATTAATGTGTTTTAATACTCAAATGGACCAGGAAGCGAGAACCAAGCTTGTAGCTGCGAGTCTCAGAATAACATACTGGATGACAGCCACGCTTTTTATCCAGACTGGTTCGGGCAAACGCGTGAAAGTAAGGGAGGACGAGTCTGCTCCCAGATGGACTTAAGATCTCTGAGCAATTCTCACAGCATGAACCCGGACATCACCGGCGGCAGAGGGATAGGTGGACGAGGATGCTGTCCAAGACAAGAAGAAAGGGGCGGAGCCGGAAGATCGGAACCAAGGAATTATAGGAGAATTCCCCCCATGGCAACAGAGCAGGCCAGTCATGTTGTCGGGACAGAAAAAAAATTACAGAAGGTAACATTCCCAGAGTCTGGTTAAACCCTCAATCTTGTCCATTGGACTGAGGGTGGTATGAGGAGAACCCAACTTTACTTGTAGTTACGCAGAGAGAACGCAGTAGCTGGAAACAAAGGACCCCCAATCAGAGACAATGGGGCACTTTTACTTACCCATCCCGGTGGCGATCCCTGCTGTGCGCCCGATAGCCTGACAGCTGGCTGGATCCTTCTGTAGACCCTATCTAGAGATGATGTAGCCAAGAAGGGGAAGAATCTTCTTATGGAACTCGCACTTTTCAAGCTTGGCGTAGAGGCGTAGCTCTTAGACGACTGAGGCTTGACGCAAGTTGGACCGAGGGATATAAGGTCCGCAGAGAACACCAGTATATAGTCAGAGAAACCAGACATAGGTATACAGCAAATCCCTGCAGATGTCTTGACAAACTCTGAAAGCAGCTGGTGCATACAAAGTCCGAATGGCAAACTAAGTACTCAAGTGTCCATCGTGAGTGTTAAAGGCTGTCTTCAATTTGTCAACCTTGCCGATATGAATTAGGTTGTAGGCCCACGAAGGTCCAGTTTGGAGAAGAAGCGGCTTCACATAGGCAGTCAAAACAATTGGGATCAAAGGCATAGGATAGTGGTTCAATGGTGACCTGTTAAGACCGCAGTAGTCGATACTGTTAGGATCAGTGGATCCTCTGGACAACCGGGCAGGTGGAACTAGCCACACCTGGGACTGGAGTCTAGCGGCACCTGGTATTCACCAGAGCCCGCCGCAAGCGGAGTGGACTTTTTTCTCGGCAGGATACCACCAGGTCGCTCCCAGGGTGACTAGTCCGCGGTGGCAGCCGAGGTCGAGGGTACCTTAGCGGATGACAATCTCGTAGTCAGGTCCGGGCACAGGGTCAGGGCAGGCGGCAGAGATGCAACGTAAGTCAAGTCCGGTGAGCAAAAGGAGTCCAGGCAGGTGGGGACGCGGAACATAGGCACACGGAACACAGCAACGAGGAACCTAGGTAACACGGCAACACAGGACTCAGGAGCGGGGACACACAGGAACGCAGGAATACACAGGAACGAGGAATACACAGGAAACGCAGGCATACACAGGAACACAGGTATTCGCTTGGAAGCTTTCTCTATGGCACAAAGATCCGGCAGGGGACACAGGAAGAGGAGGATTCTTAAAGTGAGGTTTTCGGCAGGAGCCGCGCGCATCCCCGCCTCCTAGGTCCCTCTATTTTCGGGCAGTCCGGGGAAGAGCAGAGCGGGAGAGGTGAGCGAGGAGACCAGGTGCAGATGGGGACACACAGAGGAGCACGGATGCGCCACGATCTGAGACAGGGAAGCGGAAGCACCCGTGAAGAGAATTGGCCTGAGTGACCCATCCATTTTGGTCACAAAGAAGATAGCCGCTCATGCAGCAAACTGGCAGTCAGGTCCCTAACGAAGAATATTCAATTAAGAGATGTGTAGAGGTTGCAACCATGTAAGCATAGCGGGAGGGTTGAATGGACCTGACCGGAAGCAATGAAGGACAGTATCTCTTTATGTAGTGACCCGACTTGCCGGACTGGATCGGAGAGAATCTGACCGCTGACTGGCTTCTCGAGGGGACCACAGGGAAGTGGATGCGGGAGACGGAGAGGCTTCCACAAAATTTCCTGCAAAGCCGGAATCCCGAAAGGCAGAAATTGGAACTGAGCACCTGTTCCTGTGCTGAGCAAAACGGGAAGGTACAAGACGTGGAGAAGCTTATTCACACCTAGGGACGTCCCCAAGAACGCTAGGTGCAAGTGTTCCCAGAATGCTGAGGACGGAGTGGACAGGCTGAAGGAAATGTTCCGGGCGACACAGTAGAGGCACCACATTAGAAGCAGAGGTTCTCCAGATGTTGCCTGGAACATTCTGAGAAGACAGCTGCGCTCTGTCCACCTGCATAGGTTCCTCCTAGAGCAGTCATTGCAGAGGGAGAGAAGCTGCCTTTGGAAAGCAGGAGCCAAGCGAGGCAAATGTCGTACCCGAAGTTGCGGTTGTTCAAGAAATGGGCCATTAATACGGTCCGCGGTCCGACTATTGTCGGAATACGAGTGCACTGCATTTAGAAAGGGTTTGGCTCACGTGATCGGATTTTGGCCATGGACGATCTGATGGATTCAGACAACGCATGGATTTAACAAAGCAATTTGTGTCTCAAGACACGCACATACAAGACCACGGAAGAAGAAGGTGAACTCCGCGGACCTGCGGCAGGGGAAGTGACAGATGCAGGAAATTGGGACACAAGAGCTACGAGAATCACGCCGGACTTCATCTCACGACAGGGATCGCGACAGGACAGGAAGTAAATTGCCCCAATGTTACTCAGATTGCTCCATAAGCGGATATTTATCCATGTGGCAGAAGGATGAGACCACTCAGAGTAGGACGCAAGTCACGCATGACAGCGCATCCTTAACTTGTCTAGAAGTCCTTTTAAAGGTTCAATTTGGGCTTCTTCATTCAAGGTAGCTCCAAAGCACAGTGTATGGAAATAACCGCATAATCATCAACAGATGGTCCCCCTGGCGCAGGTCAGCAGTTGCAGGTCTCTCGCTGAGACATCCTTGCAGGTTCCTCGAAGACGGAACGGAACTCAGAGGAAGAAAGAGGTGATGGTCTGCTGAACTGGGTCTTTTCGTCCCAGAGAGGAGTAGTCCATGCCAGGACCTTTCCGGGAGAGGCTGATGATAAATGCCACCTTAGACCGCTCCATGATTAACTGCGTAGACATAAGCTCAATGTGCAGAGAAGCACTGGGTGATAAAGTTCATCTAAATCGGAAGCGGGACCTTGTGAGATCAATGGCCAGTCTTACTGTCAGGCACATTGGTAGTGAATCCTCTGGACCACCGCGGACGATGACGTAAGCCCAACACCGGACGGGGGGTGGCTACGGCATGGTGCCACCAGGTCGTTCCACAGGCGCGCTTTTGTCCGCGGTGGTGGTCAAGGCCGAATCCAGAGTGTAAGGCAAGATCGAAGTCACAAAGGCAGGAGGTGGAGACAGGCAGCAAGGATCAGAGTCAGGGACGTGCGGAAAGTCTGGACGGGCAGCACAGGAGCCGAGGTCAGGAACAGAATCAAGGTCACAACGGCAAATCAGGAAATTGCACTGGGCTGAGGAACATGCTTTCTCTAAGGCTATGATGCACACAAGAGATCCGGCAGGGAACACAGAAGAGGCTGAGACTTTATCAAAATTTGCAGGCACCTAGCACCATTATCGATTGCGCTGGCTCTTTTAGATCCCCGGAAGCCAGCATGCGCATTAACCAGCCTGTCAGGCAAGGAGAAAGAGGAGAGGTGAGAGCCACGGCAGGGGCGGGGGCACCACAGGGGCACGGGTGCGCCGTGGCAGGCACAGTTACTAGAGCAGGGCCTGTATGTAGTATGTGCAGTGTCTCGTCGTAGTGTGTATTGCATTGTTGCTGCTACTATGTGCAGTGTAGTGTATGTGACTAGTGCAGTTTTATTATGTGCAGTTTGACTAGGTGCATTGTGTGCTACGTGCAGTGTGTAGTGTGCAGGGGGCGGCCAGATCAGGTTTTTTAGGACCACTTTTTTGGTGCACCTTTAACATGGTGCGTGAAACACACTTCTGTCGCACTTCGCATTATAAATGTGGGGCATGGTCGGACGACCCATTCAAACAACAAATTTGTGTTGCATGAGAATAGTGCAGCTTTGCGCTAAATTTTTTGAGAGCGTTTTATATGGCAGGACCACTTCTTATATACAGGCCACAAGCGTTTTACACTGGAAAGAACTGCAAAGTCCGACAGCAAAGGGAAAACTGGCGCAAAACCCTTCGTAAATGAGCCCCCATTGTGTATGAACAGAATTGGGGGCCGTTAGTAACCAGAATGAGTTTATTGTACACAAACTAAAGATAATAATGGCCATAACATGAAGCGGATGACGCCTCACACATCAGTCAATCGCAGAAAGAATATAACTCCAAGAACCAAAATGAAAATGCCAACTAAACAAATCATAATATCGCACAATAACAACACGCCCACACCAGTGACACAAGATCAACGACCTACTGCAATGGTCTTTCTGCTTCCTGTATCACGCCTATGGATCTTCTGCTTATTATGATGAGTCCCCAACAGCTCTAGAGGGCGACCATTGACACATGATAACCCTTGGTTTTGAGTTCCTAGGTCTTAATGCACTGTGATCCAATCACTGATGATTATTATCACCAAAATGATGAACCGGCCTCACCCATACTAAAGATAATGACAATTAGCTCTCCATCAGGACGATCAAATGTGTGAACCCCTGTCTAATGAGGTTTGGAGTTGAGCCTAGATATGATGTGAGCTCAGGGCAGATGATGAACCAAGGAGATTGTGATGAGTATTGAGTGATTGTGATCCTGGAAATGATGATGAACCAGGGTGATGATGGAAATCTGGTGATGATGATGAGCTCATGAGATGTGATGAACCCATGGTGATTATGATGAGCTCATCGGTCATGCTGATGAGCTCATGGTGAAGAAACCCATGGTTGAATGATGATGAACCCATGGTCATGATGATGACTCCTGGAAACTGATGTGATGAACCCATGCTGATGATGATGCACTCATGGTGATGATGATGGAGGCTCCTTGAGATGATGAGGAACCCATGGTGATGATGATGAGTCATGGTCATACTGATGAGCTCATGGTGAAGAACCCTGTGATCGATGATGAAACATGCGCATGAGATGCACACCATGGAGATGATGATGAGCTCATGGTGATGATGATGAACCCATGTCATGATGAGAATCATGGAGATGATGATGAGCTCATGGTGATGATGATGAACTATGGTGATGATGATGAGCTCATGGTGAAGAAACCCATGGTGATGATGATGAACTCATGGTCATGATGATGAATCCATGGAGTCTGCGATGATGAACCCATACTGATGGTGATGACTCATGGTGATGATGATAACCTTGTGATGATGATGAGCTCATGGAGATGATGATGCAAACCCATGGTGATGATGATGACCCCATGGTATGATGATGAATCCAGGAGATGAGTGATGAACTCATGCTGATGGTGAGGAGCCTCATGGTGATGATGATGAACTATGGTTGATGATGATGAGCTCATGAGATGCTGATGAACATGGGATTATGATGGCTCATGGTGATGTGATGACTTGGGAGATATGAGCTCATGGAGATGATGATGAACCAGTGTGGTGATGAGCTCATGGAGATGATGATGAACCCATGGTGATGATGATGAAAACCATGGTCATGATGATGAAATCAGGAGATGATGATGAACCATACTGATGGTGATGCCTCATGGTGATGATGATGAACCTATGGTGATGATGATGAGCTCATGGAGATGATGATGAACCCATGGTGATTATGATGAGCTCATGGTGATGATGATGAACCCATGGTGATGATGATGAGCTCATGGTGATGATGATGAACCCATGGTGATGAGCTCATGGAGATGATGATGAACCCATGGTGATGATGATGAGCTCATGGAGACGATGATGAACCCATGGTGATGATAATGAATCCATGGAGATGATGATGAACCCATGGTGATGGTGATGAGCTCATGGAGATGATGATGAACCCATGGTGATGATGATGAACCCATTTGGTTCCTGAGATGAATACCATGGATGATGATGATGAACCCATACTGATGGTGAGGACCTCATGGTGATGATGATGAACCTATGGTGATGATGATGAGCTCATGGAGATGATGATGAACCCATGGTGATTATGATGAGCTCATGGTGATGATGATGAACCCATGGTGAGATGAGCTCATGAGTGATGATGAGAACCATGTGAGACCATGGAGAGATGATGAACCCATGGTGATGGATGATGAGCTCATGGAGACGGATGAACCCAGGTGCATGGTAATGATCATGGCAGATGATGATGAACCCATGAGATGATGATGAGCTCATGGAGACGATGATGCCAATGGTGATTTGTGAGCCTGGTAAGATTGATAACGACCATGGTGATGATGATTGAGGCCATGATGATGATGAGAAACCCATGGTGATGATGATGAGCTCATGGAGATGCATGATGTGAACCTGATGGTGGATGATGATGAACCCATGATGATGATGAGAACCCAGGTGATGTGATGAACCCATGGAGATGATTATGAAACCTGGGATGATGATGGAGTCCTGGAGACTGATGATGAACCCATGGAGATGATGATGAGCTCTGGGATTATGCATGAGCCATGCTGATGATGATGAGCTCATGGAGACGATGATGAGCTATGAAGACGATGATGAACTCTGGTGATGTTGATGAACCCAGAAGATGAGTGAGTCTGGTGATGGATGAGATCTGCTGATGATGATGGATCATGGAGAGATGATGAGCTCATGGTCACGATTGATGGTTAGGATACTGGACTCTCGGTCTTAGTCAGATCCCCATAGGTGACGTCTTCTCACAAGTAAACACAAAGGCTGATAATCAACGCAGACAAGCACAGGCGATGACACCACCAATGATTCCAAACACCATCTATGGGACAGAGGATTATAAACAAATGGCACCTGCTGCTGGTTTCATACTGACATTGTCTATTTAATGATTTTCTGTGATGGCCGCGCGCCTCTTCCTCAGCAAACAAATTTATGGAGTTACCTACAGTAGTGACACATGGCTGAGGCCGGACATGTCTCATGGCGACAGGTGATTGTACAGCAGCTCACAGGTGGCAGCATTCGTGGTGCCTTGTATGTATGATGACACCATTCCCCAAATAAAACAAGTCTAAAACGTGAGCCTTGAAGTGGACGAGTCATTAACCATTCCCTAACCATAGGAGGGGAACATATCATGAATGACACACCCTTTAACAAAGATTGCGCCACGATTTACAACCTAATAAGCAAAAAAAAAAAAAAAATTGTGTCCAGCCAAAATTTGGTGAAGATGAAAGCAGTGTTTATTCAAAAAACACAACGGCGCCACTTATTGATTCTGACGCGTTTACATCTGAACGGCTCTCAGTCTTGTATATACTGCAATACAGAGAAATGCAGTATATAGTATGAACAATCAGATCCCATAGGGTTTAAAGTACCCGGAGGGACTGAAATATAGTAAAACAATATTTAAAAAAAATTAAAAAAGTAAAAGTTTAATCACGCCTTTCCCTAGATACATATTATAAACCGTTATAATGATGTGTATTGATATAAAAAAGATTGAACATGGACCATAAATGAATCCGCCAGCGCGTACCACATAATATTCACCTACACGGTTGACACCAACGTGTGAGAAAAGTTAGTGGCCTCAGAATTGGCAAAAAGGAAAGTTTTTTTGCCACAAAAAATGTAAAAATTGTTTTAAATCCACAGAAACTAATAAAACCCATTTTATATTATCATTTCCTATGCGATTGTATCTGATCCAAAAAAAGAGGGAGGCGACATCTGGGGCGCAGAACGGAAGCTGGAAAACCAGAGCACAAGAAAACGCCACCAATGTGTTTTCTGTCCATTCCCTGCACTGGGAAGTGTTTTCCAGGACATTGCAGGGAATATTAGATGGTGCCAATAAAAAGCGCATGTCCAGCGAAACGAGCCCCAACGCATCTCAAAAACGCCGAAATAAAAAAGTTATCGCTTCTGGAAGGAGGGGAGTAAAAAACAGAAACACGAAAACGAAAAAGAGCCGAATCCTGAGAGGGAAAATCAAAAAAGAGTCTGCTCCAGCGCGGAATAGGAGAAAGGTAAAAAACAAAATGTCTCTAATCCTGTTAAAACTTCATGTGGCACATGAAAAATGCAGAAAAAAATGCATTTTGGAAAAAACCGGAGCAAGCATTTTGTTTTTTCCGGATATCTGGGAGCCGCCCAAAACTTCTTTCACCTCCGCGCTGAGGAAAACCGGACTGACTGAGAGGCCTTGGATGACACAGAGACCTATGAGGGTTCAGAAGATCTTTGGGAGATGTTATGAAGGACGCAGCGAACCACGTCTGCGTCTTATTTGTCGTTAATCAGTGAATCCTCCTGTTGCGGGTCCCGGGGAGGGGGGGATTGGGTAAAGCCCCCGGTGCCAGTGACACGTCCTGGATGCGGAACATCGATACACCCGTACTATGAGATGTATTAGGACTTCTAAGGGATTATATCTAGATATTTACGTAAATAACAAATCTGAGACACAAGGTCCCTAATACATTTTCCCCAACCCTCCCCCCCGGGGTAAGAACGTTCATTATCTCCCAGATAATTGCCCCGGAGTCTCTGATTACCCCAGTGTCCCAGGAGTAGATGTTGTAGGCGCTCATGAATCCCCGAATACGGAGCCGCGTTATTAAGCCCCGGCGCCCGTTTTCTGTCTAGTGTAAACTCCTTGTACTGTATATACAAGAGTCGCTGTCACGTATGTGTCCATGTGACCCTTTTGGATCGTGTCTCCATAATCTTCACGCAACACATTTATCATGACGATTCCGGCTGATGCTGTTTGTGCTCCTCTGTAAATGTGTGTAAGTGATGGTAATGGCTCTTTTAATAAGTTTCTAGGGAGAGAATGGACAAAACCAATGGGGGAAGATTTACTTACCCGGTCCGTTCGCAATCCAGCGGCGGTTCTCCTCGCTGGATTCGGGTCCGGCCGGGAGGTCATCAAGGTAGTTCTCCACCGTCCACCAGGTGTCGCTGCTGCGCTGAAAAGCATCTGAAAGCACTGGAATTCACCGGGACCGGACCAAGTGAAGGTAAGCGTGTCCAGAGCGACACTTTTATTGTTTTAATGCGGCGGTTTTTCGAATCCGTCGGGTTTTCTTCCGCCATGCCCCCGATTTCCGTTTGCGTGCCCTATTTAAAAACAAAAAAGTGTCCCTTGACAGCGCTTACTGCACCAGGAATAGGATAGTGAAAATTGGCGCAACAACCTTAGTGAATCGCCGGAAGACCCGAATCCTCCACAGAGAACGTGCTGCTGGATTGTGACAGGACCAGGTAAGTACATCTGCCCCAATGCGTTGACCCCGGGGCTGTTATGTTCCAAGCCCTGAGGGGGATAATTCGGGAACTTGCTTTTTCCATCCCGATGCTTGTGCCCCAGATCCGTGTGTTGGGATCTCACATCACTGGATTTTCATGGATGCGGACAGGAAGGCGATAGAAGTCTATGTTCCCGCAAAAAGTATAACATCCATGTTTTTTACTGATGAGGCTGAAAAACCAGGCGCAATGTTTCCAAGGATGTCACACACTCAGTTATTTTCGCAGACCACAGAGACAAAAGGGAAGAAAAAAACGGAGATAAAAATGACGGATGCGTTACTGAAGCTGAGCGCCGATGTGACCGAGCCCTGACTTCAGATCTCCTGCTGTGTCGGCCCGATGAATACGGGACACAAAAAGATTTTTCTTGGAATGTTACAGTGACCTCGGCTCAGGAGTCTCGCCGCGCTGAGAGCCCTGACTGGAGTGGGGGCTATGCTATACACACACATAGGCCCCCAGAGAGACCACAACACACAGATAGAGGACCACAGCAACAAGACCCCCTGCAGGCTCCACGTGGGGGACACCCGGACCAGATCTACCTTGTCCTTCTCTTCTTTCTTTTGGCCTTTAAAAGACAAAACAATAAAAAATATTTCTGAATAAGGAGAAGAGAATAGAGAATTGCAAAACAACACTCCCCCCCCCCCCTCAAACACTGGCACAGTATTACCCCTGAGATACCGACCCTGAGATACCGACCCTGAGATACGAGACACCTGAGATTACTGACACCTGAGATACTGACTCTGAGGTACAACCCTGAGTACGACCCTGAGGATACCGACCCCTGAGATACGACTGACATATGACCCTGAGATACCGACCCTGAGATACCGACCCCTGAGAAACGACCCTGAGATACGACGCCTGAGGATACTGACTGCTGAGATACGACCCTGAGATACCAATCCCTGAGATACCGACCTCTGAGATCCGACCCGAGGAGATACCGACCCTGAGAAAAAACCCCTGAGATACCGACCCATGAGATAACGACCTCTGAGATACGATGCCGAGATACCAACCCTTGAGATACGACCTCTGAGATCCGACCCCGAGATACCGACCCTGAGATACCGACCCATAAGATACCGACCTCTGAGATACCGACGCCGAGATACCAGCCTGAGATTACCGACCCCTGAGATACGGACCCTGAGATACCGACCCCGAGATACCGACCCCTGAGTACTGACCACCGAGATACCAACCTCTGAGATACCAACCCCTGAGATATCAACCCCTGAGATACCGACCCCTGAGATACCGACCCCGAGATACGACCCCTGAGATACCGACCCCTGAGATACTGACCCCTGAGATACCGACCACTGAGATACTGACCCCTGTGATACTGACCCCTGTGATACTGGTCCCTAAGATAAATCCCGAATTATTGACCCATATGATACTGGCCACTGTGATAATGACCTTTGTGATACTGGAACCTGAGATACTGACTTGTGAGATATTGACTCTAAGATCCTTGTAAAATTGACCTGAGTTAGATCAACTAAAATAATGACCCTGTGATGCTGGACCCTAATATACCAGTCCCTGTGATATGACCCCTGTGATCCTGGACCCTAAAATACGGTTCTAGTGTTACTGACCCCTGTGATAATGACCCTGTGATCCTGGACCCCAAGATACTGGTCCTTGTGTTAATGACCCCTAGAAGTTGGACTCTTTAGACTCTTAAATATAATTATACTCATCCCTTTCATGGTCTGGGGAAGAGAGACATAGAACTTACGTCATTGATGTTGTATTTGGTATCTGCAATAGAAAGAAATTAATAGTAATTTCCAGACAATCACAATAAGAAGTGGTCATGTTCTTGGGACCCTCCACCAAACAACAGCGTTTCACGTTACTTTAGGGGGTGGTCTTTCCGGAGGATTGTGTTACAGTATCGCTATGAAGGATGGAGTTCTCTATAGGAAAAGACAAAAGGGTTTTCAATAAACTTATTCAATTATATAATCAGGACCTGCGACCTCCATCCCAAGCATGCACATTGCGGCCTAGAGGTCTATCCAAGGGGACTGCAAGACACGCAGACCCAATGGCAGACATGAGGGGATGAGGTGTAAAGACACAAATCAGATGTGATCCAACCCACTCAACTGCACCAGATCACGGGGCATCTATGTAGCCCGGCGTAAGAAGTGGGCCAGGAGAACAAACAGCCATCACCGTGCATGTCCTGTAACCCACCCAGAGTCATCCTACAGCAAAGTACTATACAGCACATCTACCAGTACCCATCACAGCAAGTCCACAAGAACTACGACAGATGCACCAGGAACCAACCCAGTACTCCACCAGATACTCTACAAAAGATGCACCAGAACCCAACCCAGTAACTCCACCAGATAATTCACAATTAGGCACCAGGACCCAACCAAGGAACTCCACCAGATACTACACAAGAGATGCACCAGAACCCAATCCAGTTAACTCCACTAGATACACAAAGAGATGCACCAGAACCAACCCAGTAACTCCATCAGATACTACACAAGAGATGCACCAGAACCCAACCAGAAAGTCCACAAGATACACAAAAGATGCACCAGGACCCAACCCAGTAACCACCATATACTACACAAGAGATGCACGAACCCAAATCCAGTAACTCCATAGATACTACACAGAGATGCACCAAAACCCACCCCAGTAAGTCCACAGATACTACACAAGAGAGCACCAGAACCCAACTACGAAAGTCCACCAGACGCTACAAAAAGAGCACCAGGACCCCACCCAGTAACCCACCAGATACTCACACAAGAGATGCACCAAACCCAATCCAGTAAACTCCACTAGATACTACACAAGAGATGACCAAGAAACCCACCCAGGAAGTCCACAGATATTCTACAAGAGATGCACCGAACCCAACCTAGAAAGTACAAAAGATACTCTACAAGAGATTCACAGAATCCAACCAGTAACCACCAGATACTTACAAGAGATGCACCAGAACCCAACCCAGTAACTCGACAGAACTCACAGAGATGACACCAGAACCCAAACCAGTAACCTCACCAGATTATCTACAAGAGATGCACACGAACCCACCCAGTAACTCCAACAGATAATCTACAAGAGATGCCACAGACCCCCCCCAGTAAGTCCACCAGATATTCTACAAGAGATGCCACCAGAACCCACCCCCCAGTAAGTCCACCAGATATTCTACAAGATATGCACCAGAATCCAAAACCAGTAACTCCATCAGATACTCTACAATAGATGCACCCGAACCCAACCAGTAACTTACCAGATACTCTACAAGAGATGCACCAAAACCCAACCCAGTAACTCCATCAGATACTATACAAGAGATGCACCAGAACCCAATCCAGTACTCCACTAGGTACTCTACCGGAGATGCCCCATAATCTACCCAGTAAATCTCCACCAGATACTACACAAGAGATGCACCAGAACCCCACCATAAGTCCAAAAGATACTCTACAAGAGAGCACCAGAATCCAACCCAGTAACTCCACTAGATACTAACACAAGAGATGCACCAGAACCCACCCAGTAAGTCCACCAGATATTCTACAAGAGATGCACCAGACCCAACCTAGAAAGTCCAAAAGATACTACTACAAGAGATGCACCAGAACCCACCCCAGACTCCACAGATACTCTACAAGAGATGCACCAGAACCCACCCCAGTAACTCCACCAGATACTCTACAAGAGATGCACCAGAACCCACCCCAGTAAGTCCACCAGATATTCTACAAGATATGCACCAGACTCCAGAACTCCAGTGAACTCATAAGATACTATACAAGAGATGCACCAGAACCCAACCCAGTAACTCCACCAGATACTCTACAAGAGATGCACCAGAACCCACCCCAGTAAGTCCACCAGATACTCTACAAGAGATGCACCAGAACCCAACCCAGTAACTCCATCAGATACTATACAAGAGATGCACCAGAACCCAACCCAGTAACTCCACTAGATACTACACAAGAGATGCACCAGTACTTGTATGTGTAAAGAGAATTATCACGGTTATTATTATCACCACAGACCCCGCGTCTCTCACCTCATCAATATTCAGACCTGGGAAAGAGAAAACATAGAGAGAAGTCACATATCATCTGCATGTCATCAGTTCTTATCACTGCCTGTCACTAGATACAATTATCATGAGATACTGGAGATGGTCAGTGAGATGTTATTATTATGGACATGACGCGTTTCTCCTGTGGATGTGGAGGTGACATCACACCCATCATCCATGGCTGGTTACTAGGGAGCCGCTATCATCACATCATATTATTCCACGTGTTGTGTCATCGCAACATAATTACTAGAAACCTTTTATATCCAGATGTTATTAGATCTTGACTTATTAATATTTTCAGTTTTCTATAAGATCAATACTGGATATTATTTATCTTCCTAGTTATTAATTAGATTGTTATTATTTTTGGTGATTACATTTCTATTATTTATAATTATTCTGATTATTTTCTTATTTTCATTGTGTAATATTATTATAGCCTAATAGATATTATTAGGGTTATTCAGTATTGTTACTATTGGGTATCTCGGGGGTGATTTTAGCCGTTACACTTTGGGGGTGACGTTATTTGGGGCCGGTGTGAGATGTTATTATCTTCTCCTCATCGTCTGACGCCCTCCATGTAGTTACATAGAAGTGACTGGTGACCCGTTAGGTTCCTATCTCCTCACCTGCACCAGGTAGGTTGTATGATCTGTAGCTTCCAGTATCTGCTGAAGAAATGAAAGTAAATATAATGAAAGCCAAGCCGAAGGACAATGCTGTCCCCTAACACTGAGTGCCCACCGGTCGCTGTCATCTCCCCTGCAGAGACGTCATCATCATCTGCCTCCTGTACCTACCTCTGTGTCTCATGTCCTCGACCTTCTGTACATTCCCTATTGGCTCTGCCCTTTCTTATATCACTATATGTCACGTCCTTTCCCTCAAATTCTCAGTCTCTGTGATATTTCGTTTCCCTCAATGTCTTCTCCCACTGTTGTTTCCATCTTTCGTCTTCCGTCCCTTTTGTCAATGTCCCTTCGATTCATGTCCCACGACCTCCAGAGCTGTAGAAAAATGGGCGCCCCCAATTTTTTAAAACAGAAAAACGTCTTTATTTATTCCATGTACAGCGGCAGCAGAATACGGATCTTATAGACCCGAGTGTTTCACACCAGTTCTCACAACTATTGGTCTTCTAAAAGGAAAAGAAACACTAAAGATTAAATAAAGCCACACGGCTGTAAAACTTGTTGAGACTCCGTGAGACTCGCTGAGACTTGGGGAACATATGTCAGATGCAAGGAAAAGAGGGAGAAGCGGATGTTTCAGATGTTTGAATACACAGGAGACGTCGGAGGTCTTAGAGTCACTGAAGCCATTGAAAGGGAAACACTGCAAAAAGAGGACCCAAAACTTGTGTAATATAGAGGCCTATGGGAGCCCCAGAAGAATGAAGAACCGCACTAACCTTCTGTATCTCTATTAATGTGCACAGCGACTGCTGTTGTTATAACGTGTGGATTTAGTAAACTGAATATTTTTACTAATATTCAACATATTTATGATTATTTACCAATCTGCTTCCTTTTCTAACTGCAGGAATAGATTCTTGTGTAGAGGACCCCCAGTGCCCTCGTTACATCTGTGTCAGTATAGTTAGTGATATTGAGCCCATCTGTGTATATAATATCCACCTGCAAATGCAATATTTAGGTTATTACACTTCTGTTATCGGGATGGGAGGTGCCGGGCGCATGCGTTTGCCGATGGATTGTTTTTCCCTCCTCCGTTTCCAGTATTTAATCTTTAATGTCTCTTTTCCTTTTAGACGACCCGGAGTAAGAACTTACCAAGTATTAAAATGGATTGAAGAAAGAAGTTATTCTGCTTTAAAGAATTTGGCCTGAGGAGTTTTACCTCTCTTCACTAGGATCATCTGCAGGTGACAGCCCGGACGCTTTGCCCGAACCCCTAGAGCACCAATCAGGACACCCGTGGTCCCAATGGTCACATACAACATGTAACTGAGCCCCCAAACTGTCACCCCAGCTTGTTTACTGTTGCTGGACAGAGTCAAACTGCAGGGACCTGGGTGGGGCGCAGCAGCAGTAACCTAAGCCACAGTTCACACACACACAAAAACACAGATGAGAATCAACCCCTCCCAAGCCGCCTCCTGCAGACAGAAGATGCTGCTGACCTGGATATTACATGAAGACTATGGTTGTGATATTATAATCTCAATATATCAAAATATTCTGCCAGAAGAAGCCTCATTGATACCCTCTGGCTTGTTGACCAACTGGGCATTTTTCGATCTTAGGGGGCTCCGTTTTCTAGATTATCAAGCAATGCTGATACAATTCACCACAAAACGGAGGGTATAGAGTAAGAATCTTTCCGCAAATTACTAGAGATGAGCGAGTATACTCGTCCGAGCTTGATGCTCGTTCGAGTATTAAGGTACTCGAAACGGCTCGTTGCTCGGACGAGTATTTCCCCTGCTCGAGATCGAGCATTTAATTTAAAAAACACAGTGAAGAACAATGAAGAATAGAATAAAAACATTGAACACAGTGAACACAGGATCATTTAAGTGAAAAACACAGTGAAGAACACAGTGAAGAATAGATTACAGATGTTCGGCACATCTGCTTACTTGTCGGGAGATACGCGCGGAACGGTGCGAACAAAATAGCATGTGAAGAACACATTGAAGAACACGGTGAGCAGGACAGAGACACCGGGGAGCAGGACAGAGACACCGGGGAGCAGCACAGAGACACCGGGGAGCAGCACAGAGACACCGGGGAGCAGCACAGAGACACCGGGGAGCAGCACAGAGACACCTGGGCAGCGGCAGGCACGGAGACTTCGGGCAGCGGCAGGCACGGAGACATCGGGCAGCGGCAGGCACTGAGACACTGGGGCAGCGGCAGGCACGGAGACATCGGGCAGCGGCAGGCACGGAGACATCGGGCAGCGGCAGGCACGGAGACACTGGGGCAGCGGCAGGCACGGAGACACTGGGGCAGCGGCAGGCATGGAGACACTGGGGCAGCGGCACGCACGGAGGCAACGGGGCAGCGGCACGCACGGAGGCACGGGGACAGCGGCACGCACGGAGGCACCGGGGCAGCGGCACGCACGGAGACATTGGGGTAGCGGCACAGAGACATCGGGTAGGGCAGAGAGACAGAGAGATCGGGGAGACTTCAGTGGAAGAAGAGGAGCAGATCCCGGGACAGCGTATCTCCCGACAAGTAAGCAGATGTGCCGAACATCTGCAATCTATTCTTCACTGTGTTCTTTACTGTGTTTTTCACTTAAATGATCCTGTGTTCACTGTGTTCACTGTTTTTATTCTATTCTTCACTGTTCTTCACATCTGCTAACTTGTCGGGAGATAATATACACGCGGAACAGTGAAGAATAGATTGCAGATGTTTGCATACATCTGCTAACCTATCAGAAGACATTCTTTTTCAGTTAATTAACACATTTTATTCCCGAACCATGGTCCCCTTGAAAAATGCTCGGGTCTCCCATTGACTTCAATGGGGCTCGTTATTCGAGACGAGCACTCGAGCATCTGGAAAAGTTTGTCTCGAATAACGAGCACCCGAGCATTTTAGTGCTCGCTCATCTCTACAAATTACCATTAGACTTGAAGCTGGAGGAGGTCTTTGATGTTCCTGAAATATAAAACATTCATCAATTCCTCGGTCTAATGTCTCTATCAGTGAGTCGGCTGCTTCTCTCCACTTCTCAAGGGGTTTTACCTTCAATTTTTGAGGATAGGAGTGAAGCCTCAGTGAAAGCGTCATATAAACCTTAAGAAAGAAAGGATATGAAATAGTTTTAAGATGTTTTCCGAGGATGGGTGGTCTTACTATAGAGGCCCTTCCATAACCAGCCCTGGGGAAACTGACTGATAAACTATGGACATTACTTATATACTGTACAATAATACAATAACATATCTACAACATTACAGCCCCGTGGGTGGACAAACCTCCACACTTCACAGGCTACATCCCAGGCCCGCCCATTGAGTCCCTCCGCTCCCTAGAGAAGATCTGCCCAAACGTGGTCAACCCCGAGACCAGAGCCAAGAGCAGCTCACCTCTCCCACAATCATGTATCCTCCTCCTGGGTTCCCTGTGTTACCTGCAGTGTAGGAGAGAGAATCCTTCATGATGTCCTTCAACACATGTAGTTTGTTCATGAGGGAGTTGTAGGCATCTTGCTGGTGTGAAGGAATAAGTGATGGACTAAATCTTGGGTCTCCACCAGTCAGGTTGTACGCTCCCTTCTCCATCTCACTGATGAGGATCACTTCTTGGGCGTATGTACCCAAATCTTGTTCTTCTCTAATCCTCATCTTGTTTGTGTCACTGCTGTCTTCCACATCGTCCACCAACACGACCACATTACTTTTCCCTAGGGAAGAGTATAAAGGTCCTCACCACTACCCAGAGTGGAGCAATGGATAACCTAAGGTGGGCGATGAGGATTCTCTGAAATGTTGTTCTGGTCCCAGCAAGGAATTATTACCCTGGTGGTAAGAAGGACCTGTCTCCTGCATCTCTTGTTCACATCATTGATTGTTCACTGAAGCCATTTGGACTTATGGACACTTATAAATTGTTTTTCTCTTCTCTTCTTTCCAATCTGCCTTTTCACTCTTCAGTTTTTCCACAGACCAAAAATCTGAAGTGTGAAAAAGTCCATTGAAAAGAAAGTTCCGTAAGACGTCAAATCACTGGATCCAGTAAGAGAAAACCAATCTGTACCATGGGCCAAAATGGCTTCAGTCAAAAAACACTGATGTAAAAAGAAAGCCAGTGTGAATCCGCCCTTAGAGACAGTGCGGACAGTTTAACCCTTAACTGAAACATGATGTTGACCGGATCCTGGGACATTACAGGAGTCCTCTAATCATAGTTATTCCATGTCCGATGACAGATTCTTCTACTTTGTGCCACTTACTCTCCTAATCACTTACCATGTGCCACTTACCCTTTGGGTCCTCTGGGTGTCACAGTTCTGGCTGCAGTCTAAGGAGATTTGCTGCCTTTCAACTGGAGGTGTACTAGAGACTGGGACCACGGGGAAGTGACTGGAGCCATCTCCATCTGGAGAGCTGGAAATGGACAAGACGCTTCTCACTTACCCAAGTGACGTGACAGGTCCTCCAGTTCCTGATCATATAGTGAATCAGTCACGTTTGCAATATTTAGACGTCCCCTCTTCTTGGTGTGGTACAAGATGGCAAATGAGCTCTCCGACAGACCATCGATAAATGAGCTACTGGATTTATTGGATATATAGACGGGACGGACATCCATCACGAGTGTCTGAAACATTCCCCCCATCCTCAGCAGGTTAATCAACCACTTGTAATTGCTTTCTCCATCTCGTGAGAAGATCCTCACTACATGTCTTGGGGCTGAAGGCATCTTCTACTACTTCAGTTCCTGGAAAGATTTACCAGATTAGATGGAGATTTATTCCTGCAATCACTTCCTGTTATGTGATAAAGATCAACATTTTCAGTTTCTTCTGAATTCTATGATATATATCCCGATCCCAATGCCCTTATGCTTTGAGCTATTTGCCCCCCTTGTATTGGGCCCATAGAGAGGGGACCCCCAGCCTCCTGAAGACTCTCTGCTCCTACAGATAACCATCATTATATAGAAATTATTAATATTCTAAAGATCAGACAACTACATTACTGATGACCCCACAGAAGAGACCCTTACTCTATAGAAGAGACCATGACATTACTGATCAGTCTATGACCCTACAGAGAAGACCCTCGAGAAGAGACCATCACATTACTGACCAGTCTATGACCCTACTAGAGACCATCAAGATAACCAGGACATTACTGACCAGTCTATGACCCTACAGAGAAGACCCTCAAGAAGAGACCATGACATTACTGACCAGTCTATGACCCTACAGAGAAGACCCTCAAGAAGAGACCATCACATTACTGACCAGTCTATGACCCTACAGAGAAGACCATCAAGAAGAGACCATGACATTACTGACCAGTCTATGACCCTACAGAGAAGACCCTCAAGAAGAGACCATCACATTACTGACCAGTCTATGACCCTACAGAGAAGACCTTCAATCTATAGATGAGACCATCACATTCCTGATAAGTCTCATCTTCAACAAAAATGGCTGTTACTCTATTGCTTTACTCGTATGTCTGGAGTCCCACAGTTACTGCATTGATTGTACAGATCATAGGAGATGATATTGACACTGGAGACTCTGCTCCTGCAGATAAGACTGATGGTTGTAAAGATGAGACCCTCACTCATATATTGTTATATTGAAGACTCTACTCCTATGCATAAGACCATCATTGAAGAGGTGAGATGTTTAGGACAGGTCCTCTCTCTTCCCTACAAATGTCCCAGAGCATTAATCTACAGGTGAGACAATTCTCTGTAATTACTGCTGATAATGGTGAAGGATCTTAGCCCCCAGCTGTCTGTGTGGACCCCCAAGAGCCCCCCGACCCTGCTGTGGTGTGTCCATTACCTGTGCATCCAGATCCCTGTACATCTGCAGACAGACCTCACTGCTCCGACCTTTACTCTCCCCCCACACGCCCCGGGCAACCAGGAAGACAGCGGTAATATTCTCATCCAGGGTGCGGAGATAACATGAGGAGAAGGTTGTGCTTTCTGTTGTGTTGGACTTTTCCTGTAATCTATGTAAATGTGCTCATGTGCTCAGCCATAAAAAGCTGAGTGTGAGACGTAGTAATAAAGATCCATCGGTGTGAGACCTGGGCACAATCATTTACTTGAAGGACAAGTCTATTCATTCTAGAGAAGTGGCTAAAATTCAAACATCTGCCACCCAATGTAAAGGCAAGAGGAGAAGACACGGGAGACTCAAGTAATAGCAAATCAATGTAACAATAAGGTCATTGTTGAGTTTTTCCACCATGTGATGGAAGGGTGGATTTACCCTTAATTCATTCCATTGCTTGTGGCCCCGGAGTGTAGAGGTCCCCACGAAGAGGTGGATCTAGCCAGGTGTAAAGTTATGGCAGAGGGTAGAGGAATAGACATTTGTATTTGGAGAACCTCTAGGCATAGTTCATAGTTCTTTGGAACTTGACCAAATGACCAAATCTTCCTCGAGGGAAACTAATAGAAACACAAGAAGCTCCCAGACAGATAAATCTGAAGGATGAGGCTTTAGATGCAACCTCTGCATTACTGCACCCACTGCTCTGTATCAGCTCAGCAGAGGAAATCAACAATGACTAATAGGTCTCTAAAGTGATAAAAGAGTGTATATGAAGAACAAGTGTCCCCACCAATCCCCGGACCTCTTCAATGATGTGAACATCTAATCTGAACAATGAACCTCTAGGGCTCCATCACATTGCCATTCTTTTTCACGTCTGTTGTGCAATGATGAGTTGTTTTGGGAGACTAAACGGAAGAAAAATGGAGACACAACACAACTGAAGCAGAGTAGCAAAGCCAATGTAAACGAGCCCTTATTTATGAGCCATGGACACCTGCAGTCATCCACAAACAACTCCATGATTCATGAAAGTCTTCAAAGATAAATGAACATTTACAGTGATTATGGAGGTGTAGAAGGTCCAGTCCTCAAAAAGAGTCAGTGACCTGTATAGAGGTGTAGAAGGTCCAGTCCTCAGGACAATTCAGTGACCTGTATAGAGGTGTAGAAGGTCCAGTCCTCGGGACAAGTCAATTCCTGAATAGAGGTGTAGAAGGTCCAGTCCTCAGAACAAGTCAGTTCCTGAATAGAGGTGTAGAAGGACCAGTCCTCAGGACAAGTCAGTGACCTGTATAGAGGTGTAGAAGGTCCAGTCCTCAGGACAAGTTAGTGACCTCTATAGAGATGTAGAAGGTCCAGTCCTCAGGAGAAGTCAGTGACCTGTATAGAGGTGCAAAAGGTCCAGTCCTCGGGACAAGTCAGTGACTTGTATAGAGGTGTAGAAGGACCAGTCCTCAGGACAAGTCAGTGACCTGTATAGAGGTGTAGAAGGTCCAGTACTCGGGACAAGTCAGTGACCTGTATAGAGGTGTAGAAGGTCCAGTCCTCAGGACAAGTCGTGCCTGTATAGAGGTGTAAAGGTCGTCCTCAGGACCAGCAGTGACCTGTATAGAGGTGTAAAGTCCGTCCTCCGGACCAGTCAGGTGACCTGTATAGAGGTTGTAGAAGGTCCAGTCCTCAGGACAAGTCAGTGACCTGTATAGAGGTGTAGAAGTCCTCCTCAGTAAGAGTCAGTGTGACCTGTATAGAGTGTAGAAGTCCAGTCCTCATACAAGTCAGTGACCTGTTTAGAGGTGTAGAAGGTCCAGTCCTCAGGAAGAGTCAGTGACCTGTATAAAGGTGTAGAAGGTCCAGTCCTGAGGACAATTCAGTGACCTGTATAGAGGTGTAGAAGGTCCAGTCCTCAGGACAAGTCAGTGACCTATATAGAGGTGTAGAAGGTCCAGTCCTCGGGACAAGTCAGTGACCTGAATAGAGGTGTAGAAGGTCCAGTCCTCGGGACAAGTCAGTGACCTGTATAGAGGTGTAGAAGGTCTAGTCCTCGGGACAAGTCAGTGACCTATATAGAGTGTAGAAGGTCCATCCTCATACAAGTCAGTGACCTGTATAGAGGTGTAGAAGGTCCAGTCCTCAGGACAAGTCAGTGACCTGTATAGAGGTAGAAGGTCCAGTCCTCAGGACAAGTCAGTGACCTGTATAGAGGTGTAGAAGGTCCAGTCCTCAGGACAAGTCAGTGACCTGTATAGAGGTGTAGAAGGTCCAGTCCTCAGGACAAGTCAGTACTGTAAGAGGATAGAAGGTCCCGTCCTCAGGACAAGTCAGTGACCTGATAGAGTGTTAAGGTCCAGTCCTCGGACATCAGTACATGTATAGAGGATAGAAGGTCCAGTCTCAGGACAAGTCAGTGACCTGTATAGAGGTAGAAGTCCAGTCCTCCGGACAGTCTTGACCTGTATTAGAGGATAGAAGGTCCAGTCCTCAGGACAAGTCAGTGACCTGTATAGAGGTGTAGAAGGTCCAGTCCTCAGGACAAGTCAGTGACCTGTATAGAGGAATAGAAGGTCCAGTCCTCAGGAAAAGTCAGTGACCTGTATAGAGGGATAGAAGGTCCAGTCCTCAGGAGAAGTCAGTGACCTGGACCTTCTACACCTCTATAAAGGTCACTGACTTGTCCTGAGGACTGGACCTTCTACACCTCTATACAGGTCACTGACTTGTCCCGAGTACTGGACCTTCTATTTCTCTATACCGGTCACTGCCTTGTCCAGAGGCTTGTCCTGATAGAGAAATATATAGGAGAAATAGTATAGAGAAATAGAAGGTCCAGTCCTCAGGAGAAGTCAGTGACCTGTATAGAGAAATAGAAGGTCCAGTCCTCTGGACAAGGCAGTGACCTGTGTAGAGAAATAGAAGGTCCACCACAATGTAAAAGAGCCCTTATTATGAGACCATGGACACCTGCAGTCATCCACAAACTCCATGATTCATGAAAGTCTTCAAAGATAAATGAACATTTACAGTGATTATGGAGGTGTGTAGAAGGTCCAGTCCTCAAAAAGAGTCAGTGACCTGGTATAGAGGTGTAGAAGGTCCAGTCCTCAGGACAAGTCAGTGACCTGTATAGAGGTGTAGAAGGTCCAGTCTCGGGAACAGTCCAACCTGATAGAGGTGTAGAAGGTCCAGTCCTCAGAACAAGTCAGTTCCTGAATAGAGGTGTAGAAGGACCAGTCCTCAGGACAAGTCAGTGACCTGTATAGCGGGTAGAAGGTCCGTCCTCAGGAGAAGTTAGTGAACCTGTATAGGAGATGTAGAAGGTCCAGTCCTCAGGAGAAGAGTCAGTGACCTGTATAGAGGTGCAAAGGTTTCCAGTCCTCGGACAAGTCAGTGACTTGTATAGAGTGGGAGGAACCAGTCTAGGACAAGTCAGGGACCTGTATAGAGGTAGAAGGTCCAGTATAGGACAGTCAGTGACCTGATAGAGGTGTAGAAGGTCCAGTCCTCAGGACAAGTCAGTGACCTGTATAGAGGGTAGAAGGTCCAGTCCTCAGGAGAAGTCAGTGACCTGTATAGAGGTGAAAAGGTCCAGTCTGGGACCAAGTCAGGGACTGTATAGAGGTGTAGAAGGACCAGTCCTCAGGACAAGTAGTGACCTGTATAGAGGTGTAGAAGGTCCAGTCTCGGACAGTCAGTGACCTGTATAGAGGTGTAGAAGGTCCAGTCCTATACAAGTCAGTGACCTGTTTAGAGTGTAGAAAGGTCCAGTCTCCGGAGAGTCGTGACCTGTATAAGGTGTAGAAGGTCCTTGAGGACAATCTTGACCTGTATAGAGGTGTAGAAAGGTCCAGTCCTCAGGACAAGTCAGTGACCTATAAGAGGTGTAGAAGGTCCAGTCCTCGGGACAAGTAGGGAACTGAATAGAGGTGTAGAAGGTCCAGTCCTCAGGGACAAGTCAGTGAACCTGATAGAGGTGTGAAGGTCTAGTCTCAGGACAATCAGTGACCTGATAGAGGTGTAGAGGTCCAGTCTCAGGAACAAGTCGTGACCTGTATAGAGATGTAGAAGGTCCAGTCCTCGGACAAGTCAGTGACGTATAGAGGTAGAAGGTCCAGTCCTCGGACAAGTCAGTGACCTGTATAGAGGTGTAGAGGTCCAGTCCTCAGGACAAGTCAGTGACCTGAGTTGAGGATAGAAGGTCCAGTACCTCAGGACAAGTCAGTGACCTGTATAGAGGTGTAGAAGGTCCAGTCCTAGGACAAGTCAGTGACCTGTATAGGGAAGATGAAGGTCCAGTCCTCAGGACAAGTCAGTATATGATAGAGGATAGAAGGTCCAGTCCTCAGACAAGTCAGTGACTTATAGAGGGTAGAAGGTCCAGTTCAGGACAAGTCAGTGCCTGTAAGAGGGATAGAAGGTCCAGTCTCAGGAAAGTCAGTGACCTGTTATAGAGGGATAGTAAGGTCCAGTCCTCAGACAAGTCAGTGACCTTATAGAGGTGTAGAAGGTTCAGTTAGGACAAGTCAGTGACCTGATATAGAGGGTAGAAGAGGTCCAGTCCTCAGGACAAGTCAGTGACCTGTATAGAAGGATAGAAGGTCCAGTCCTCAGGGAAGTCAGTGACATCTATAGGTGTTGTAGAAGGTTCCAGTCCTCAGGAGAAGTCAGTGACCTGTTTATAGAGGGTAGAAGTCAGTCCTCAGGACAAAGTCAGTGACATGTTATAGAGGGATAGAAGGTCCAGTCCTCAGGAGAAGTCAGTGACCTGACCTTCTACACCTCTATAAAGGTCACTGACTGTTCCTGAGACTGGACCTACACCGCTATACAGTACTGACTGTCCCGAGTACTGGACCTTCTAGTTTCTCTTATACCGGTCACTGCCTGTCCAGAGGCTTGTCTGATGAGAATATATAGGAGAAATAGTATAGAGAAATAGAAGGTCCAGGTCCTCGGAAAGTCAGTGACCTGTATAGAGAAATAGAAGGTCCAGTCTCTGGACAAGGCGTGACCTGTGTAGAGAAATAGAAGGTCCAGTCCTCTGGACAAGTCAGTGACCTGTATAGAGAAATAGAAGGTCCAGTACTCGGGACAAGTCAGTGACCTGTATAGAGGTGTAGAAGGTCCAGTCCTCAGGACAAGTCAGTGACCTTATAGAGGTGTTAGAAGGTCAGTCTCAGGACAAGTTAGAGACCTCTATAGAGATGAGACGGTCCAGTCTCAGACAAGGCAGTGACAGATAGAGGACTTAGAGGTCCAGTACTCGGGACAGTCAATACCTGTATAGAGGTGTAGAAGGTCAGTCCTCCGGAGAGTCAGTGACCTGTATAGAGGTGTAGAAGGTCAGTCCTCAGGACAAGTCAGTGACCTGTATAGAGGTGTAGAAGGTCAGTCCTCAGGACAAGTCAGTGACTGTATAGAGGGTTAGAAGGTCAGTCCTCAGGACAAGTCAGTGACCTGTATAGAGGTGTAGAAGGTCCAGTCCTCAGGACAGTCAGTGACCTTTAAGAGGTGTAGAAGTCCAGTCCTCAGGAAAGCAAGTGACCTGTATAGAGGTGTAGAAGGTCCAGTCTCAGGACAAGTCAGTGACCTGTATAGAGTGTGTAGAAGGTCCAGTCTCAGGACAAGTCAGTGACCTGTATAGAGGTGTGAAGGTCCAGTCTCAGGACAAGTCAGTGACCTTATAGAGGTGTAGAAGGTCCAGTCTCAGGACAAGTCAGTGACCTGTATAGAGGTGTAGAAGGTCCAGTCTCAGGACAAGTCAGTGCCTGTATAGAGGATAGAAGGTCCAGTCTCAGGACAAGTCAATGACCTGTATAGAGGTGTAAAAGGTCAGTCCTCAAGAGTCATGACCGTTAGGTATGTAGAAGGTCCAGTCCTCAGGACAAGTCAGTGACTGATAGAGTGTGAGAAAGGTCCAGCTCCTCAGGACAATCAGTGACCTGTATAGAGGGTGTAGAAGGTCCAGTCCTCAGGACAAGTCAGTGACCTGTATAGAGGTGTAGAAGGTCCAGTCCTCGGCAAGTCAGTGTCCTGTATAGAGAAGAGAAGGTCCTCCAGTCTCAGGAGAAGTCAGTGACCTCTATAGAGGTGATAGAAGGTCCAGTCCTTACGGAAAAAGTCAGTGACCTCTAGAGGGTGTAGAGGTCCAGTCTCAGGACAAGTCAGTGACCTGATAGAGGTGTAGAAGGTCCAGTCCTCAGAAAAGTCAGTGACTGTATAGAGGTGTAGAAGGTAGTCCTCAGGACAAATCAGTGACTGTATAGAGGTGATAAGGTCAAGTCTCGGAAAGTCAGGACCTGAAGAGGGGTGTAGAAGGTCCAGTCCTCCGGACAGTCAGTGGAATGTATAGAGGTGTAGAAGGTCCCGTCCTGAGGAACAAGTCATGACCTGTAGAGAGGGAAGAAGGTCCAGTCTCAGGACAATCAGTGACGCTATAGAGGTTGAGGTCCAGTCTAGGACAAGTCAGTGACCTGTATAGAGTGGTAGAAGGTCCAGTCCTCAGGGACAAGTCCGTGACTGTATATAGGATGTAGAAAGGTCCAGGTCACGGAACGTCACTGACCTGTATAAGGGGATAGAAGGTCCAGTCCCAGGACAAGTCACGTGCCTGTATAGAGAGATTAGAAGGTCCATTCCTCAGGACAAAGTCGTGACCTGAATAGAGGGATAGAAGTTCCAGTCCTTCAGGACAAGTAAGTGACCTCTATAGAGTGTATAGAGGTTCCAGTCCTCAGACAAGTCAGTAGAAGTCCTCTATCAGGAGGTGCTGTAGAGGTGTTCCAGTCTCAGGAAAAGTCAGTGACCTGTATAAGGTATAGAAGTTCCAGTCCTCAGGACAAGTCAGTGATCTGTATGAGGAATAGGGTCAGTCTGGGACAAGTCAGTGACCTTATAGAGGTGTTAGAAGGTCCAGTCCTCGGGACAAGTCAGTGACCTGTATAGAGTGTTAGAAGTCCAGTCCTCAGGACAAGTCAGCGAGAGGCGGGAATATTATGCATATTGTAAGCTCACAAGCCATTCTTCACCTCCCTCAGGCTCTCCAGGGCTCCGGTATTTCCCTGTAATACTTAAAGTTCCTGTAATTCAGGGTTATAGATCCGACTTCTGAAGCACCGCATCAGTATGTAAGTTATAGCGTTTCAAAATTACTATTGTCAGTGGTTGATTTCTTTAAGTTTACATACCACAATACCCTCAGATATTTTCTTGTCTGGTTCACCAAAATAGTTAAATAATTGGAATTGAATTTCCTTTCTTAAAACGAAGCGCATAAACTACTTATCTACATTAAACTCATCAACCATTCTCTGCCATCCTCAAGCTTCCACAAATCCCTCTGTAAGTGCTAAACTACGACCCATGTATTTATTACTTTACAGAGCTAGTATCTCTACAAATATTTAACTTTGACAGTGTAAACCCACTTCAAGGTCATAATAAAAATATTAAAAAGAAGTTTGTCCCCATACGACCCCTGTGGCCTCCATGGTAACGTCAACCAATCTGAGAATGGCCATTAATGACCACCCTCTGTTTCTATCCCTAAGCAATAACTTACCCAAACAAATACACTTAGATTTTGTGAGAAAGACAAGACTTTGTGAATTTATGCTAATAAGAAGTATGAAGGACTTATTGAAATATGTGAGTGGGTCCTCTATGTTGACCACATTAGTGCAGGCTTTGTATAATAACTATAAATTGTTAAAAGTGGAAAGGAGAAGGACCAGATACTCTACAAGAGATGCACCAGAACCCAACCCAGTAACTCCACCAGATACTCTACAAGAGATGCACCAGAACCCACCCCAGTAACTCCACCAGATACTCTACAAGAGATGCACCAGAACCCAATCCAGTAAGTCCACCAGATACTCTACAAGAGATGCACCAGAACCCAACCCAGTAACTAGGCCATCCGGGTAAAAGGGCCGCAGACATTACACCATCCTGGAGAGGGGCCCCAGATATTAGGCCATCTGGAGAGGGCCCTAGACATTAGGCCATCGAGAGGGGCCCCAGACATTAGACCATCCTGGAGAGGGCCCCCAGACATTAAGCCATCCTGTAGAGGGACCCCAGACATTAGGCCTCCGGAGAGGGGCTCCAGACATTAAACCATCCTGGAGAGTGGCCCCAGAAATGAGGCCATCCTGGAAAGTGGCCCCAGACATTAGGCCATCCTGGAGAGGGGCCCAAGATCATAGACCATCCGATGAGGGGCCCAGACATAGTATCCTGTAGGGGACCCCAGACATTAGGCCCATCCTGGAAAAGGGGCCCCAGACATGAGCCATCCTGAAAAGGGGTCCCAGACATTAGGCCATCGGAGAGGGGCCCCAGACTTAGACCATGCTGGAGAGGAGCCATAGACATTAGACCATCCTGGATAGGGACCCCAGACATTAGGCCTCATCGGAGAGGCGGCCCCAGACATTAGGTCGTCCTGGAGAGGGGACCTCAGACATAGACCATCCTGGATAGGGAACCCAGACATTAGGCCATCCTGGAGAAGGGCCCCAGGACAGTAGGCAATCCTGGAAAGGGACCCAGATATAGGCCTCCTGGAGAGGGCCCCTAGATATTAGGTCATCCTGGAGAGGGGCACAAGACATAGGACATCCATGAGAGGGGGCCAGACATTAGACCATCTGGAGAGGGAGCAAGACATTAGCCGTCTGGAGAGGGGCACTCAGACATGCGGGAGCACCCAGACAGTACCTCCCCCTCTTCCGCGTCCACCTTATCTTTGGACGGGATGGATTTCTGTAGAAGACCACGGTCCAAGATGTTATCCTCCGGGCTCCCAGGATCTCTCCTCTGGTACCGAAACCCATTCCAGTCGACACGATAGAATTACTTTCCTCTGATATCTTCATATCAAGGATTTATTTTCCTCGAAGATGTCGTGCACAGCTTCAGGAGCCGGAGGATGGTACTTGCGGGAGAAGCGAGTCAGGATGACAGGTTCAGGAATTTGGGATGCGGCTGGTGGGAGGAAAACGTAATTGTAAGCCACCAGATTAATGTGTTTTAATACTCAAATGGACCAGGAAGCGAGAACCAAGCTTGTAGCTGCGAGTCTCAGAATAACATACTGGATGACAGCCACGCTTTTTATCCAGACTGGTTGGGGCAAACGCGTGAAAGTAAGGGAGGACGAGTCTGCTCCCAGATGGACTTAAGATCTCTGAGCAATTCTCACAGCATGAACCCGGACATCACCGGCGGCAGAGGGATAGGTGGACGAGGATGCTGTCCAAGACAAGAAGAAAGGGGCGGAGCCGGAAGATCGGAACCAAGGAATTATAGGAGAATTCCCCCCATGGCAACAGAGCAGGCCAGTCATGTTGTCGGGCCAGAAAAAAAATTACAGAAGGTAACATTCCCAGAGTCTGGTTAAACCCTCAATCTTGTCCATTGGACTGAGGGTGGTATGAGGAGAACCCAACTTTACTTGTAGTTACGCAGAGAGAACGCAGTAGCTGGAAACAAAGGACCCCCAATCAGAGACAATGGGGCACTTTTACTTACCCATCCCGGTGGCGATCCCTGCTGTGCGCCCGATAGCCTGACAGCTGGCTGGATCCTTCTGTAGACCCTATCTAGAGATGATGTAGCCAAGAAGGGGAAGAATCTTCTTATGGAACTCGCACTTTTCAAGCTTGGCGTAGAGGCGTAGCTCTTAGACGACTGAGGCTTGACGCAAGTTGGACCGAGGGATATAAGGTCCGCAGAGAACACCAGTAATAGTCAGAGAAACCAGACAGAGGTATACAGCTAAATCCCTGAAGATGTCTTGACAAACTCTGAAAGCAGCTGGTGCATACAAAGTCCGAATGGCAAACTAAGTACTCAAGTGTCCATCGTGAGTGTTAAAGGCTGTCTTCAATTTGTCAACCTTGCCGATATGAATTAGGTTGTAGGCCCACGAAGGTCCAGTTTGGAGAAGAAGCGGCTTCACATAGGCAGTCAAAACAATTGGGATCAAAGGCATAGGATAGAGGTTCAATGGTGACCTGTTAAGACCGCAGTAGTCGATACTGTTAGGATCAGTGGATCCTCTGGACAACCGGGAGGTGGAACTAGCCACACCTGGGACTGGAGTCTAGCGGCACCTGGTATT
This sequence comes from Engystomops pustulosus, assembly GCA_019512145.1. Taxonomy (NCBI): domain Eukaryota; kingdom Metazoa; phylum Chordata; class Amphibia; order Anura; family Leptodactylidae; genus Engystomops; species Engystomops pustulosus. The sequence goes on along the minus strand of WNYA01000203.1, from coordinate 39,919 downwards.
CACCAGAGCCCGCCGCAAGCGGAGTGGACTTTTTTCTCGGCAGGTATACCACCAGGTCGCTCCCAGGGTGACTAGTCCGCGGTGGCAGCCGAGGTCGAGGGTACCTTAGCGGATGACAATCTCGTAGTCAGGTCCGGCACAGGGTCAGGGCAGGCGGCAGAGATGCAACGTAAGTCAAGTCCGGTGAGCAAAAGGAGTCCAGGCAGGTGGGGACGCGGAACATAGGCACACGGAACACAGCAACGAGGAACCTAGGTAACACGGCAACACAGGACTCAGGAGCGGGGACACACAGGAACGCAGGAATACACAGGAACGAGGAATACACAGGAAACGCAGGATACACAGGAACACAGGTATTCGCTTGGAAGCTTTCTCTATGGCCACAAAGATCCGGCAGGGGACACAGGAAGAGGAGGATTCTTAAAGTGAGGTTTTCGGCAGGAGCCGCGCGCATCCCCGCCTCCTAGGTCCCTCTATTTTCGGGCAGTCCGGGGAAGAGCAGAGCGGGAGAGGTGAGGAGGAGACCAGGTGCAGATGGGGCACACAGAGGAGCACGGATGCGCCACGATCTGAGACAGGGAAGCGGAAGCACCCGTGAAGAGAATTGGCCTGAGTGACCCATCCATTTTGGTCACAAAGAAGATAGCCGCTCATGCAGCAAACTGGCAGTCAGGTCCCTAACGAAGAATATTCAATTAAGAGATGTGTAGAGGTTGCAACATGTAAGCATAGCGGGAGGGAGAATGGACCTGACCGGAAGCAATGAAGGACAGTATCTCTTTATGTAGTGACCCGACTTGCCAGACTGGATCGGAGAGAATCTGACCGCTGACTGGCTTCTCGAGGGGACCACAGGGAAGTGGATGCGGGAGACGGAGAGGCTTCCACAAAATTTCCTGCAAAGCCGGAATCCCGAAAGGTCAGAAATTGGAACTGAGCACCTGTTCCTGTGCTGAGCAAAACGGGAAGGTACAAGACGTGGAGAAGCTTATTCACACCTAGGGACGTCCCCAAGAACGCTAGGTGCAAGTGTTCCCAGCATGCTGAGGACGGAGTGGACAGGCTGAAGGAAATGTTCCGGGCGACACAGTAGAGGCACCACATTAGAAGCAGAGGTTCTCCAGATGTTGCCTGGAACATTCTGAGAAGACAGCTGCGCTCTGTCCACCTGCATAGGTTCCTCCTAGAGCAGTCATTGCAGAGGGAGAGAAGCTGCCTTTGGAAAGCAGGAGCCAAGCGAGGCAAATGTCGTACCCGAAGTTGCGGTTGTTCAAGAAATGGGCCATTAATACGGTCCGCGGTCCGACTATTGTCGGAATACGAGTGCACTGCATTTAGAAAGGGTTTGGCTCACGTGATCGGATTTTGGCCATGGACGATCTGATGGATTCAGACAACGCATGGATTTAACAAAGCAATTTGTGTCTCAAGACACGCACATACAAGACCACGGAAGAAGAAGGTGAACTCCGCGGACCTGCGGAAGGGGAAGTGACAGATGCAGGAAATTGGGACACAAGAGCTACGAGAATCACGCCGGACTTCATCTCACGACAGGGATCGCGACAGGACAGGAAGTAAATTGCCCCAATGTTACTCAGATTGCTCCATAAGCGGATATTTATCCATGTGGCAGAAGGATGAGACCACTCAGAGTAGGACGCAAGTCACGCATGACAGCGCATCCTTAACTTGTCTAGAAGTCCTTTTAAAGGCTTCAATTTGGGCTTCTTCATTCAAGGTAGCTCCAAAGCACAGTGTATGGAAATAACCGCATAATCATCAACAGATGGTCCCCCTGGCGCAGGTCAGCAGTTGCAGGTCTCTCGCTGAGACATCCTTGCAGGTTCCTCGAAGACGGAACGGAACTCAGAGGAAGAAAGAGGTGATGGTCTGCTGAACTGGGTCTTTTCGTCCCAGAGAGGAGTAGTCCATGCCAGGACCTTTCCGGGAGAGGCTGATGATAAATGCCACCTTAGACCGCTCCATGATTAACTGCGTAGACATAAGCTCAATGTGCAGAGAAGCACTGGGTGATAAAGTTCATCTAAATCAGGAAGCGGGACCTTGTGAGATCAATGGCCAGTCTTACTGTCAGGCACATTGGTAGTGAATCCTCTGGACCACCGCGGACGATGACGTAAGCCCAACACCGGACGGGGGGTGGCTACGGCATGGTGCCACCAGGTCGTTCCACAGGCGCGCTTTTGTCCGCGGTGGTGGTCAAGGACGAATCCAGAGTGTAAGGCAAGATCGAAGTCACAAAGGCAGGAGGTGGAGACAGGCAGCAAGGATCAGAGTCAGGGACGTGCGGAAAGTCTGGACGGGCAGCACAGGAGCCGAGGTCAGGAACAGAATCAAGGTCACAACGGCAAATCAGGATAATTGCACAGGGCTGAGGAACATGCTTTCTCTAAGGCTATGATGCACACAAGAGATCCGGCAGGGAACACAGAAGAGGCTGAGACTTTATCAAAATTTGCAGGCACCTAGCACCATTATCGATTGCGCTGGCTCTTTTAGATCCCGGAAGCCAGCATGCGCATTACCAGCCTGTCAGGCAAGGAGAAAGAGGAGAGGTGAGAGCCACGGCAGGGGCGGGGGCACCACAGGGGCACGGGTGCGCCGTGGCAGGCACAGTTACTAGAGCAGTGGCCTGTATGTACTATGTGCAGTGTCTCGTCGTAGTGTGTATTGCATTGTTCTGCTACTATGTGCAGTGTAGTGTATGTGACTAGTGCAGTTTTATTATGTGCAGTTTGACTAGGTGCATTGTGTGCTACGTGCAGTGTGTAGTGTGCAGGGGGCGGCCAGATCAGGTTTTTTAGGACCATTTTTTGGTGCACCTTTAACATGGTGCGTGAAACACACTTCTGTCGCACTTCGCATTATAAATGTGGGGCATGGTCGGACGACCCATTCAAACAACAAATTTGTGTTGCATGAGAATAGTGCAGCTTTGCGCTAAATTTTTTGAGAGCGTTTTATATGGCAGGACCACTTCTTATATACAGGCCACAAGCGTTTTACACTGGAAAGAACTGCAAAGTCCGACAGAAAAGGGAAAACTGGCGCAAAACCCTTCGTAAATGAGCCCCCATTGTGTATGAACAGAATTGGGGGCCGTTAGTAACCAGAATGAGTTTATTGTACACAAACAAAAGATAATAATGGCCATAACATGAAGCGGATGACGCCTCACACATCAGTCAATCGCAGAAAGAATATAACTCCAAGAACCAAAATGAAAATGCCAACTAAACAAATCATAATATCGCACAATAACAACACGCCCACACCAGTGACACAAGATCAACGACCTACTGTCAATGGTCTTTCTGCTTCCTGTATCACGCCTATGGATCTTCTGCTTATTATGATGAGTCCCCAACAGCTCTAGAGGGCGACCATTGACACATGATAACCCTTGGTTTTGAGTTCCTAGGTCTTATGCACTGTGATCCAATCACTGATGATTATTATCACCAAAATGATGAACCGGCCTCACCCATACTAAAGATAATGACAATTAGCTCCCATCAGGACGATCAAATGTGTGAACCCCTGGTCTAATGAGGTTTGGAGTTGAGCCTAGATATGATGTGAGCTCAGGGCAGATGATGAACCAAGGAGATTGTGATGAGTATTGAGTGATTGTGATCCTGGAAATGATGATGAACCAGGGTATGATGGAAATCTGGTGATGATGATGAGCTCATGAGATGTGATGAACCCATGGTGATTATGATGAGCTCATCGGTCATCCTGATGAGCTCATGGTGAAGAAACCCATGGTTGAATGATGATGAACCCATGGTCATGATGATGACTCCTGGAAACTGATGTGATGAACCCATGCTGACTGATGATGCACTCATGGTGATGATGATGGAGGCTCCTTGAGATGATGAGGAACCCATGGTGATGATGATGAGTCCATGGTCATACTGATGAGCTCATGGTGAAGAACCCTGTGATCGATGATGAAACATGCGCATGAGATGCACACCATGGAGATGATGATGAGCTCATGGTGATGATGATGAACCCATGTCATGATGAGAATCATGGAGATGATGATGAGCCTATGGTGATGATGCATGAACTATGGTGATGATGATGAACTCATGGTGAAGAACCCATAGTGATGATGATGAATCCATGGAGATGATGATGAACCCATACTGATGATGATGAGCTCATGGTGATGATGATAACCTTGTGATGATGATGAGCTCATGGAGATGATGATGAACCCATGGTGATGATGATGACCCATGGTATGATGATGAATCCAGGAGATGAGTGATGAATCATACTGATGGTGTAGGACCTCATGGTGATGATGATGAACCTATGGTTGATGATGATGAGCTCATGGAGATGCTGATGAACGGGATTATGAGGCTCATGGTGATGTGATGAACTTGGTGAGATGATGAGCTCATGGAGATGATGATGAACCATGTGATGGTGATACTCATGGAGATGATGATGAACCCATGGTGATGATGATGAAAAACCATGGTCATGATGATGAAATCCAGGAGATGATGATGAACCATACTGATGGTGAGACCTCATGGTGATGATGATGAACCTATGTGATGATGATGAGCTCATGGGAGATTGATGATAAAACCCATGGTGATTATGATGAGCTATGGTGATGATGCATGAAACCCATGAGTGATGTGATGAGCTCATGGTGATGATGATGAACCCATGGGTGATGGCTCGATGAGATGATGATGAACGCATGGTGATGATGATGAGCTCATGGAGAGATGATGAACCCCATGGTGATGATGTAATCAGTGGAGATGATGATGAACCCATGGTGATGGTGATGAGCTCCTGGAGATGATGATGAATACCATGGTGATGATGAGAACCCCATTGGTTCCTGATGATGAATAACCATGGGAGATGATGATGAACCCATACTGATGGTGAGGACCTCATGGTGATGATGATGAACCTTGGTGATGATGATGAGCTCATGGAGATGAGGATGACCATGGTGATTAATGATGAGCTCATGGTGATGCATGTGAACCCCTGGTGAGGATGAGCTCATGAGTGATGATGAGACATGGTGGAGCTCATGGAGAGATGATGAACCCATGGTGATGGATGATGAGCTCATGGAGCGGATGAACCCAGGTGATGGTAATGATCATGGAGATGATGATGAACCCATGAGATGATGATGAGCTCATGGAGACGATGATGACCAATGGTGATTTGATGAGCCATGGTAAGATTGATCCACCATGGTGATGATGATTGAGGCCCATGATGATGATGAGAACCCATGGTGATGATGATGAGCTCATGGAGATGATGAGGAACCGAGGTGATGATGCATGAACCCATGATGATGATGAGAACCCAGGTGATGATGATGAACCCATGGAGATGATTATGAAACCTGGGATGATGATGGATCCTGGAGACTGATGATGAACCCATGGGATGATGATGAGCTCTGGACGATTATGATGAGCCATGCTGATGATGATGAGCTCATGGAGACGATGATGAGCTATGAAGACGATGATGAACTCATGGTGATGTTGATGAACCCAGAAGATGAGTGAGTCTGGTGTGGATGAGATCTGCTGAGATGATGGATCATGGAGAGATGATGAGCTCATGGTCACGGATTGATGGTTAGATACTGGAGCTCTCGGTCTTAGTCAGATCCCCAAGGTGACGTCTTCTCAAACGTAAACACAAAGGCTGATAATCAACGCCGGACAAGCACAGGCGATGACACCACCAATGATTCCAAACACCATCTATGGGACAGAGGATTATAAACAAATGGCACCTGCTGCTGGTTTCATACTGACATTGTCTATTTAATGATTTTCTGTGATGGCCGCGCGCCTCTTCCTCTGCAAACAAATTTATGGAGTTACTACAGTAGTGACATGGCTGAGGCCGGACATGTCTCATGGCGACAGGTGATTGTACAGCAGCTCACAGGTGGCAGCATTCGTGGTGCCTTGTATGTATGATGACACCATTCCCCAAATAAAACAAGTCTAAAACGTGAGCCTTGAAGTGGACGAGTCATTAACCATTCCCTAACCATAGGAGGGGAACATATCATGAATGACACATCCCTTTAACAAAGATTGCGCCACGATTTACAACCTAATAAGCAAAAAAAAAAAAAAAATTGTGTCCAGCCAAAATTTGGTGAAGATGAAGCAGTGTTTATTCAAAAAACACAACGGCGCCCTTATTGATTCTGACGCGTTTACATCTGAACGGCTCTCAGTCTTGTATATACTGCAATACAGAGAAATTGCAGTATATAGTATGAACAATCAGATCCCATAGGGTTTAAAGTACCCGGAGGGACTGAAATATAGTAAAACAATATTTAAAAAAAATTAAAAAAGTAAAAGTTTAATCACGCCTTTCCCTAGATACATATTATAAACCGTATAATGATGTGTATTGATATAAAAAAGATTGAACATGGACCATAAATGAATCCGCCAGCGCGTACCACATAATATTCACCTACACGGTTGACACCAACGTGTGAGAAAAGTTAGTGGCCTCAGAATTGGCAAAAAGGAAAGTTTTTTTGCCACAAAAAATGTAAAAATTGTTTTAAATCCACAGAAACTAATAAAACCCATTTTATATTATCATTTCCTATGCGATTGTATCTGATCCAAAAAAAGAGGGAGGCGACATCTGGGGCGCAGAACGGAAGCTGGAAAACCAGAGCACAAGAAAACGCCACCAATGTGTTTTCTGTCCATTCCCTGCACTGGGAAGTGTTTTCCAGGACATTGCAGGGAATATTAGATGGTGCCAATAAAAAGCGCATGTCCAGCGAAACGAGCCCCAACGCATCTCAAAAACGCCGAAATAAAAAAGTTATCGCTTCTGGAAGGAGGGGAGTAAAAAACAGAAACACGAAAAACGAAAAAGAGCCGAATCCTGAGAGGGAAAATCAAAAAAGAGTCTGCTCCAGCGCGGAATAGGAGAAAGGTAAAAACAAAATGTCTCTAATCCTGTTAAAACTTCATGTGGCACATGAAAAATGCAGAAAAAAATGCATTTTGGAAAAAACCGGAGCAAGCATTTTGTTTTTTCCGGATATCTGGGAGCCGCCCAAAACTTCTTTCACCTCCGCGCTGAGGAAAACCGGACTGACTGAGAGGCCTTGGATGACACAGAGACCTATGAGGGTTCAGAAGATCTTTGGGAGATGTTATGAAGGACGCAGCGAACCACGTCTGCGTCTTATTTGTCGTTAATCAGTGAATCCTCCTGTTGCGGGTCCCGGGGAGGGGGGGATTGGGTAAAGCCCCCGGTGCCAGTGACACGTCCTGGATGCGGAACATCGATACACCCGTACTATGAGATGTATTAGGACTTCTAAGGGATTATATCTAGATATTTACGTAAATAACAAATCTGAGACACAAGGTCCCTAATACATTTTCCCCAACCCTCCCCCCCGGGGTAAGAACGTTCATTATCTCCCAGATAATTGCCCCGGAGTCTCTGATTACCCCAGTGTCCCAGGAGTAGATGTTGTAGGCGCTCATGAATCCCCGAAATACGGAGCCGCGTTATTAAGCCCCGGCGCCCGTTTTCTGTCTAGTGTAAACTCCTTGTACTGTATATACAAGAGTCGCTGTCACGTATGTGTCCATGTGACCCTTTTGGATCGTGTCTCCATAATCTTCACGCAACACATTTATCATGACGATTCCGGCTGATGCTGTTTGTGCTCCTCTGTAAATGTGTGTAAGTGATGGTAATGGCTCTTTTAATAAGTTTCTAGGGAGAGAATGGACAAAACCAATGGGGGAAGATTTACTTACCCGGTCCGTTCGCAATCCAGCGGCGGTTCTCCTCGCTGGATTCGGGTCCGGCCGGGAGGTCATCAAGGTAGTTCCTCCACCGTCCACCAGGTGTCGCTGCTGCGCTGAAAAGCATCTGAAAGCACTGGAATTCACCGGGACCGGACCAAGTGAAGGTAAGCGTGTCCAGAGCGACACTTTTATTGTTTTAATGCGGCGGTTTTTCGAATCCGTCGGGTTTTCTTCCGCCATGCCCCCGATTTCCGTTTGCGTGCCCTATTTAAAAACAAAAAAGTGTCCCTTGACAGCGCTTACTGCACCAGGAATAGGATAGTGAAATTGGCGCAACAACCTTAGTGAATCGCCGGAAGACCCGAATCCTCCACAGAGAACGTGCTGCTGGATTGTGACAGGACCAGGTAAGTACATCTGCCCCAATGCGTTGACCCCGGGGCTGTTATGTTCCAAGCCCTGAGGGGGATAATTCGGGAACTTGCTTTTTCCATCCCGATGCTTGTGCCCCAGATCCGTGTGTTGGGATCTCACATCACTGGATTTTCATGGATGCGGATCAGGAAGGCGATTAGAAGTCTATGTTCCCGCAAAAAGTATAACATCCATGTTTTTTACTGATGAGGCTGAAAAACCAGGCGCAATGTTTCCAAGGATGTCACACACTCAGTTATTTTCGCAGACCACAGAGACAAAAGGGAAGAAAAAAACGGAGATAAAAATGACGGATGCGTTACTGAAGCTGAGCGCCGATGTGACCGAGCCCTGACTTCAGATCTCCTGCTGTGTCGGCCCGATGAATACGGGACACAAAAAGATTTTTCTTGGAATGTTACAGTGACCTCGCTCAGGAGTCTCGCCGCGCTGAGAGCCCTGACTGGAGTGGGGGCTATGCTATACACACACATAGGCCCCCAGAGAGACCACAACACACAGATAGAGGACCACAGCAACAAGACCCCCTGCAGGCTCCACGTGGGGGACACCCGGACCAGATCTACCTTGTCCTTCTCTTCTTTCTTTTGGCCTTTAAAAGACAAAACAATAAAAAATATTTCTGAATAAGGAGAAGAGAATAGAGAATTGCAAAACAACACTCCCCCCCCCCCCTCAAACACTGGCACAGTATTACCCCTGAGATACCGACCCTGAGATACCGACCCTGAGATACGAGACACCTGAGATTACTGACACCTGAGATACTGACTCTGAGGTACAACCCTGAGTACGACCCTGAGGATACCGACCCCTGAGATACGACTGACATATGACCCTGAGATACCGACCCTGAGATACCGACCCCTGAGAAACGACCCTGAGATACGACGCCTGAGGATACTGACTGCTGAGATACGACCCTGAGATACCAATCCCTGAGATACCGACCTCTGAGATCCGACCCAGGAGATACCGACCCTGAGAAAAAACCCCTGAGATACCGACCCATGAGATAACGACCTCTGAGATACGATGCCGAGATACCAACCCTTGAGTACGACCTCTGAGATCCGACCCCGAGATACCGACCCTGAGATACCGACCCATAAGATACCGACCTCTGAGATACCGACGCCGAGATACCAGCCTGAGATTACCGACCCCTGAGATACGGACCCTGAGATACCGACCCCGAGATACCGACCCCTGAGTACTGACCACCGAGATACCAACCTCTGAGATACCAACCCCTGAGATATCAACCCCTGAGATACCGACCCCTGAGATACCGACCCCGAGATACGACCCCTGAGATACCGACCCCTGAGATACTGACCCCTGAGATACCGACCACTGAGATACTGACCCCTGTGATACTGACCCCTGTGATACTGGTCCTAAGATAAATCCCGAATTATTGACCCATATGATACTGGCCACTGTGATAATGACCTTTGTGATACTGGAACCTGAGATACTGACTTGTGAGATATTGACTCTAAGATCCTTGTAAAATTGACCTGAGTTAGATCAACTAAAATAATGACCCTGTGATGCTGGACCCTAATATACCAGTCCCTGTGATAATGACCCCTGTGATCCTGGACCCTAAAATACGGTTCTAGTGTTACGACCCCTGTGATAATGACCCTGTGATCCTGGACCCCAAGATACTGGTCCTTGTGTTAATGACCCCTAGAAGTTGGACTCTTTAGACTTTAAATATAATTATATCATCCCTTTCATGGTCTGGGGAAGAGAGACATAGAACTTACGTCATTGATGTTGTATTTGGTATCTGCAATAGAAAGAAATTATAGTAATTTCCAGAATACAATAAGAAGTGGTATCTGTTCCTTGCGGACCCCCCTCCCCAACACAACAAGTTCGTTGTCACGTTACTTTTTAGTGGGGGTCTTTCCGGAGGATTGTGTTACAGTATCGCTATGAGGTGGAGTTCTCTATAGGAAAGACAAAAGGGTTTTCAATAAACTTATTCCATTATATAATCAGGACCTGCGACCTCCATCCCAAGATGCACATTGCGGCCTAGAGGTCTATCCAAGGGGACTGCAAGACACGCAGATCCCAATTGGCAGACATGAGGGATGAGGTGTAAAGACACAAATCAGATGTGATCCAACCCACTCAACTGCACCAGATCACGGGGGCATCTATGTAGCCCGGCGTAAGAGTGGGCACGAGGAACAAAACAGCCATCACCGTGCATGTCCTGTAACCCACCCAGAGTCATCCTACAGCAAAGTACTATACAGCACATCTACCAGTACCCATCACAGCAAGTCCACAAGAAACTACGACAGATGCACCAGGAACCAACCCAGTACTCCACCAGATACTCTACAAAAGATGCACCAGAACCCAACCCAGTAACTCCACCAGATAATTCACAATTAGGCACCAGGACCCAACCAAGGAACTCCACCAGATACTACACAAGAGATGCACCAGAACCCAATCCAGTTAACTCCACTAGATACACAAAGAGATGCACCAGAACCAACCCAGTAACTCCATCAGATACTACACAAGAGATGCACCAGAACCCAACCAGAAAGTCCACAAGATACACAAAAGATGCACCAGGACCAACCCAGTAACCACCATATACTACACAAGAGATGCACGAACCCAAATCCAGTAACTCCATAGATACTACACAGAGATGCACCAAAACCCACCCCAGTAGTCCACAGATACTACACAAGAGAGCACCAGAACCCAACTACGAAAGTCCACCAGACGCTACAAAAAGAGCACCAGGACCCCACCCAGTAACCCACCAGATACTCACACAAGAGATGCACCAAACCCAATCCAGTAAACTCCACTAGATACTACACAAGAGATGCCAAGAACCCACCCAGGAAGTCCACCAGATATTCTACAAGAGATGCACCGAACCCAACCTAGAAAGTACAAAAGAACTCTACAAGAGATTCACAGAATCCAACCAGTAACCACCAGATACTTACAAGAGATGCACCAGAACCCAACCCAGTAACTCGACCAGAACTCACAGAGATGACACCAGAACCCAAACCAGTAACCTCACCAGATATCTACAAGAGATGCACAGAACCCACCCAGTAACTCCAACAGATATCTTACAGAGATGCCCAGACCCCCCCCAGTAAGTCCACCAGATATTCTACAAGAGATGCACCAGAACCCACCCCCCATAAGTCCACCAGATATTTTACAAGATATGCACCAGAACCAACAACCAGTAACTCCATCAGATACTCTACAATAGATGCACCCGAACCCAACCCAGTACTTACCAGATACTCTACAAGAGATGCACCAAAACCCAACCCAGTAACTCCATCAGATACTATACAAGAGATGCACCAGAACCCAATCCAGTACTCCACTAGGTACTCTACCGGAGAGCCCCATAATCTACCCAGTAACTCCACCAGATACTACACAAGAGATGCACCAGAACCCCACCAGTAAGTCCAAAAGATACTCTACAAGAGATGCACCAGAATCCAACCCAGTAACTCCACTAGATACTACACACAAGAGATGCACCAGAACCCACCCAGTAAGTCCACCAGATATTCTACAAGAGATGCACAGACCCAACCTAGAAAGTCCAAAAGATATACTCTACAAGAGATGCACCAGAACCCACCCCAGTAACTCCACAGATACTCTACAAGAGATGCACCAGAACCAACCCCAGTAACTCCACAGATACTCTACAAGAGATGCACCAGAACCCACCCCAGTAAGTCCACCAGATATTCTACAAGATATGCACCAGATCCAACCCAGTAACTCCATAGATACTCTACAAGAGATGCACCAGAACCCAACCCAGTAACTCCGTCAGATACTCTACAAGAGATGCACCAGAACCCAACCCAGTAACTCAACGATACTATCACAAGAGATGCCAGAACCACCCCAGTAACTCCACCAGATACTCTACAAGAGATGCACCAGAACCCAATCCTTCTCCTTCCACGTTTAACAATTTATAGTTATTATACAAACCTGCACTATGTGGTCAACTAGAGGACCCACTCACATATTTCAATAAGTCCTTCATAACTTCTTATTACAAATATCACAAAGTCTTGTCTTCTCACATAAATCTAAGTGTATTTGTTTGGGTAAGTTATTGCTTAGGTGATAGAAACAGAGGGTGGTCATTAATGGCACATTCTCAGATTGGGTTGACGTTACCAGTGGAGGCCACAGGGGTCAGTATTGGGACAACTTCTTTTTAATATTTTTATTAATGACCTTGAAGTGGGTTTACACTGTCAAGTTAAATATTTGTAGCTGATACTAAGCGCTGTAAAGTAATAAATACTGAGGTCGATAGTTTTTAGCATTACAGAGGGATTTGTGGAAGCTTGAGGAGTGGCAAGAAATGGTGATGAGGTTAATGTAGATAATGTAGTTTATGCGCTTCGTTTTAAAAAGGAAATTCAATTCCAATTATTTAACTATTTTTGTGAACAGACAGGAGAAAATATCTGGGGGTATTGTGGTTGGTAAACTTAAAGAAATCAACCACTGACAATATGAATTTTGAAACGCTATAACTTACATACTGATGCGGTGCTCAGAAGTCGGATCTATAACCCTGAATTACAGGAACTTTAATATACAGGAAATACCGGAGCCCTGGGACCTGAGGGGGTGAAAATGGCTTGTGAGCTTACAATATGCATAAATATCCCGCCTCTCGCTGACTTGTCCTGAGGACTGGACCTTCTACACCTCTATACAGGTCACTGACTTGTCCCGAGGACTGGACCTTCTACACCTCTATACAGGTCACTGACTTGTCCCGAGACTGACCCTATTCCTCATACAGATCACTGACTTGTCCTGAGACTGGAACTTCTATACCTCTAATACAGGTCACTGACTTTTCCTGAGGACTGGAAACCTCTACACACCTCTATAGAGGTCACTGACTTGTCATGAGGACTGGACCTTCTATACCTCTATAGAGGTCACTTACTTGTCCTGATAGGACTGGAACTTCTATCCCTCTATTCAGGTCACGACTTGTCCTGAGAGATGGGACCTCTATCTCTCTATACAGCCACGGACTTGTCCTGGGACTGGACCTTCTATCCCCTTACAGTTCAGTGACGTTGCCCTGACCTGGACTTTCTACATCCTTATAAGTCACTGACTTGTCCTGAGGACTGGACCTTCTACACTCTCTATACAGGTCACTACTTGTCCTAAGACTGGACCTTCAATTCCTCTATAGCTGGTCACGATTGTCCTGAGACTGGACCTTCTATCCCTCTCTACAGGTCACTGACTTGTTCCTCAGGACTGACCTTCTACACCTCTATACAGGTCCTGACTGTCCGGAGGACTGGACCTTCTACACTACACCTCTGTAGGTCCCTGACCTTTCCGAGGACTGACCTTATACACCTCTATACAGTCACTGACTTTGTCCTGAGGACTACCTTCTACACCTCTATACAGGTCACTGCTTGTCCTGAGGACTGGACCTTCTACACCTCTATCGGTCACTGACTTGTCCTGAGACTGGACCTTCTACACCCTCTAAGGTTCACTGACTCTTTTCCGTAAGGACTGGACCTTCTATCACACCGTCTATAGAGGTCACTCGACTTCTCCTGAGACTGGACGACCTTCTCTATCTCTATACAGGACACTGACTTCGGCGCTGCGAGGACTGGACCTTCTACCCTCTAATACAGGTCACTCGACTTGTCCTGAGACTGGACCTTCACATACACCTCTATACAGGTTCACTGATTGTCCTAGGAGGACTGGACCTTTCTACCTCTATGCAGTCACTGATTGTCCTGAGGACTGGACCTTCTACATACCTCTATACGGTCACTGACTTTCGAAGGACTGACCTTTTAACACCTCTATACAGGTCTCTGACTTGTCTGAGTACTGGACCTTCTATCCTCTATACAGGCACTGCCTTGTCCTGAGACTGGACCTTCTACACCTCTATACAGGTCACTGACTTGTCCTGAGACTGGACCTTCTACACCTGCTAAAGGTCACTGACTTGTCTCTGAGGACTGGACCTTCACACCTCTATACAGTGTCACTGACTTGTCCTGAGACTGGACCTCTACAACTCTATACAGGTACACTGACTTGTCCGAAGACTGGGACCTTCTACAACCTCTATACAGGTCACTTGTTCCTGAGGACTGACTTCTACACCTCTTATAAGGTCACTGACTTGTCCCTGAGGACTGGACCTTCTACACCTCTATACAGGTCACTGACTTGTCCTGAGGACTGGACCTTCTATCCCTCTATACAGGTCACTGACTTGTCCTGAGGACTGGACCTTCTACACCTCTATACAGGTCACTGACTTGTCCTGAGGACTGGACCTCTACACCCTCTATACAGGTCACTGACTCTCCGGGACTGACTTCTACACTCTATAAGGTATGACTGTCGAGTACTGGACCTCTATAGTCCTCTATCGTCACTGCCTTGTCTGAGACTGGACCGTCTCATCTCTATAAGGCTCTACTTGTCCTGAGACGACCTTCTACACCCTCTATACAGGTCACTGACTTTCCCTGAGGACTGGACCTTCTACACCTCTTCAGGTCCTGAACTTGTCCCGAGTACTGGACCTTCTATTCTCGTTATACAGGTCACTGACTTGTCAGAGACTGGACCTTCTATCTCTATACAGTCCGCCTTGTCCAGAGACTGGACCTTCTACTCTTACAGGTCACTGACTTTTCCTGAGACCTGGACCTTCTTCTCAACTATTTCTCCTATAATTCTCGAATCAACAAGCCTCTGGAGCACTGGCCAGTGACCGTAAGGAACTGAGTCCAGTACTCGGGACAGTCATTACTGTAACGGTGTGAGGTCCAGCTTAGGACTCATGTTACCTTCTATGTTAAAGGCAGTCACTGACTTCTCCTGAGGACTGGACCTTCTTCCCTCTATAACATGTCACTGACTTTTCCTAGGACTGACTTCTACCCTCTATAATACAGGTCACTGACTTCGTCCTGAGGACTGGAACCTTCTACAACACCTATAGATGTCACTGACTTCTCCTGAGGACTGGACCTTCTATCCTTCTATACAGGTCCTGACTTTGTCCTGAGGACTGGACCTTCTCTTTCCCCCTACACCTCTATTAACAGGTCACTCTGACTTGTCCTGAACTGAACCTTCTACACCTCTAAGAGGTCACTGACTTCTGAGGGACTGACCTTACTATCCCTCTATAACAGGTCACTGACTTCCTGATGACTGGACTTCTACCCTCTTACAGGCACTGACTGTCCTGAACTGGACCTTCTACACCTCTATAAGTCACTGACTTGTGCTTAGGACGGACCTTCTATCCCTCTATCATTAACTGACTTGTCCTGAGGACTGGACCTTCTACCCTCTATACAGGTCACTGACTTGTCCTAGGACTGGACCTTCTACACCTCTATACGGTCCTGACTTGTCCTGAGTACTGAGAACCTTCTATCCCAACTCAGGTCACTGACTTGTCCTGCAGGACTGACCTTCTACACCTCTATACAGGTCACTGACTTTGTCCTGAGACCTGGACCTTCTACACTCTATACGTTCACTGACTGTTCCGAGAGACTGGACCTTCTACACTCTATACAGGTCAGACTTGTCCCATGAGACTGGACCTCTCTACAACACCTCTATTCAGATCATGATTGTCCGAGACTAGACCTTCACACCTCTATCAGTTCACTGACTTGTCCCGAGGACTGGACCTTCTACACCTCTATTCAGTCCCTACTTGTCCGAGGACTGACCTTCTACACCTTTATAGGTCCTGACTTGTCCTGAGGACTGACCTTTCTACACCTCTATACAGGTTCACAGATTGTCCTCAATTGGACCTTCTACACCTTTATACAGGTCACGACTCTTTCCGATGACTGGACCTTTCTACACTCTAAAAGGTCACTGACTTGTATTAGGACTGGCACCTTCTACAACCTCTATTAAGTCACTGACTTTCCGAGACTGGACCTTCTACAACCCTCTATTACAGTCACTTGACTTGTCCTGAGGACTGGTCCTTTCTACACCTCTATACAGTCCACTGACTTGGTCCCCTTGACTGGACCTCTTTCACCTCTATACAGGTCGACTTACTCCTGAGGACTGGACCTCTACCCTCTATACAGGTCACTCTTTCCTGAGGACTGGACCTTCTACACCCTCTATCCAGGTCACTGACTGTCCTAATTACTGGACCTTCTACACTCTATACAGGTCCCTGACTTGTCCTGAGACTGTTTCCTCCCACTCTATCAAGTCACTGACTTGTCCCGAGGACTGGACCTTGGCACCTCTATACAGGTCACTGACTACTTCTCCTGAGGACTGGACCTTCTTACATCTCCTGTACAGTTCACTACTTCTCCTGAGACTGGACCTTCTACCCGCTATACAGGTCACTGACTTGTCCTGAGGACTGGTCTTCTACCCTCTATTCAGGAACTGCCTTGTTCTGAGGACTGGACCTTCTACACCTCTATCAGGTGACTGTTTCCGAGACTGGACCTTCTACACCTCTATACAGGTCACTGACTTGTCCTGAGGACTGGACCTTCTACACCTCTATCCAGGTCACTGACTCTTTTCTGAGGACTGGACCTTCTACACCTCCATAATCAACGTGGAAAGTTATTTATCTTTGAAGACTTTCATGATCATGGAGTTTTGTGGATGACTGCAGGTGTCCATGGCTCATAATAAGGGCTCTTTTACATTGTGGATGAATACCCTAGCATTGCGTTTTGCTAGAGCGCGCTTCATCTCTGCGTTCTTCAGGCTGTAGATAAGGGGATTGATGGTAGGGATGACCACGCAGTAGAAAAGTGCCGTCATTCTGTCTCTGTAAGATGAAAATGGAGTCCCAAGGCGAAGGTGCACATACATGGCCGTACTGAAGAAGATGATGACAGACATCAGGTGGGAGCCACAGGTGGAGAAGGCCTTCTGACGTCCTTCTGAAGAATGAATAAGGGACAAACAACTAAGAATCCTCAGGTATGAGCAGAAGATCAGTATGAATGGAACCACAGCTCCACACATACACACAATAAAGATGTACAACTCAATGGTGAATGTTTCTGCGCAGGTCAGGTGAAGAAGAGGTGGGATGTCACAGAAGAAATGTGCCACCAGATGGGAAGCACAGAACGGATACCTGAATATTAAGCTGGTATGAATGAAAGGCACCACAAATCCTATCAAACATGGTCCCAACGCTAACTGGTAACACATCTGTGGAGTCATCACTGAGCTGTATCGAAGAGGGTGGCAGATGGCCAGGAACCGGTCAAAGGCCATCACAGTCAAGAAGAGACATTCTGATACTGCAACAGCTGAGAAGATGTACATCTGAGCGGCGCAGCCGATGAAGGAGATGGACTTCTCCAGTGAGAAGGTCTGCAAGGTCTTGGGCACGGTTGTGTTAATGGAACAAAGCTCAAGTATTGACAGACCCCTGAGGAGGAAATACATTGGCATATCAAGGTGAGGGTCTAGTGTGACGACCCAGATGATGATTCCATTACCAACCAGTGAGAAAATATAAGCCAATATGAGGAAGATCTGTATCATGACCTGGGCTGAGAGGGACATGTCAGAGAAGCCCAGGAGGGTGAACTTAGTCACATTGTGGACACTTGGCATTGACATATTTAATTAACTACACTTCTGTTACAGAATGAATATTATGCTTAATCCTAACTCCTCGAGGTCAGACATGGAGGGCTGAAGGACACCTTAGTGACCCAGACCAAAAGTAATCCATGAGGATAAAGGCAAGAGATCTTTAGACATCATCTGGTGATATGATGCTCTCAGTGTCACAGGTTTCAGGGACGTTATACTAGAACCAGAATTTATAGCTTTTTAGGCAGGTTATGGGCAGGTAAGTGGACCTCAAGAGCAGCACTAGGTTTACTATATGCTAAGTCAAAAATCAGAACAAATTAGAGTAAAAGCTTCTCCTGCTAATAGTAGCCATATAGTACAGGGTAGAGTGTAGGTCTGGGATGTCCATCCACCATCATACAACTGCATGCATATATAATGTGGCACCCACTCACATAGTCCTAAATCGTAGCCAGCACAATGTCTGTCAGTGCTACGGCCTGGTTAGTGCTGACTGGTGACACATCTGTGGAGTCTTCACCTTCTCAGCTCTGAGAGCCGGGCAGACATGTCCAGACTGGAAGATCTCTGTCATACACACAAGTTTATCAGTTTTTCTTCTGATACCTAAAAGAAATAATAATCCTAGACATGAAAGTGAATCCAAAAAAACAATTTAGAGGAATGGAAGAAGTGTCTCATGTGAGAAGATCAGCATTCTAACTCAAAGTTGGGTTTGCTTCAGATTGCTAACGGGTCAGAAGATGGTGGCATCACAGACACACAACTTTACACCCTAAACAAAGGAGGTCTAATCAGTCACACGAGGAGACAAATGGTCTAGAGGGTTGCCATGTCATCACCACCTGCCCCAGAGCTCCTAGCAGCATCTTCTGCCAGGGAGAATCTCATTGTAGATTTTGTAGCCTGTAGGAGTCTCCACAGGGAATTGTCACAAGTGTCTGGAGATATTCATTCATTTCCAGTAATCACCAAAGAGCCAAAATAAGACTTGTAAGGACCCAAGAGAAAGTGAGAGTAAGTAACAACTAACCTCTTATGGACAGAGATGGTGGGTGAGGAGAAGAGTGCAATGTCTAAGATATGTCCAGTGTAGAGTGATCATAGGATGGGCTGGAGACATCTCCCCTGATCAGTATAATGTCCATGGTGTGCCATTTATGCTAACCCAATATGTTAATGAGGCTTTCTTATACATGGGTGGTCCTGGACTTTCTTTCAGGTGGGTGGAACTGTGCTCTTAACTTACATGTGGAAGGTCCTGGGCTCTCTATTGCCAGATGGGTAGTCCTCTGCTCTCTACTGCTAGGAGGGTGGTCAAGACCTGTCCAGACCCTACCCTTGTGTAACTTAAGACACCACTGCACACAATCAAGCCACCATCTGGCCAAAACACGACACCACAGATCCTGGGCACCAGTAGGACCCACTGCAACACTGGGAGTGATACAGACTCCTTTATTCAACAGTCTAATATATAATGTTTTTTTTAATTATTATTTGACCTCAGTGGGGCTCATGCTGATAGTAAAGGTGATCATGCTGACGGTAATGGTGGTCATGTTTAGATAATACTGGGGCTTATGTTAACAGTAATGGTGATCATGTTGATAGCAATGATGGCCATGTTGCTATTAAAAGTGGTCATGATGATGGTAATGGTGGTCATGAGGATGGTAATGGTGGTCATGATGATAGTAATAGTGGTCATGGTGGTCATGATGATGGTTATTTTGGTCATGATGATGGTAATGGTGGTCATGTTGACGGTAATGATGGTCATGTTGATGGTAATGGTGGTCATGTTGATGGTAATGGTGGTCATGATGATGCTAATGGTGGTCATGATGATGCTAATGGTGGTCATGATGATGGTATTGGTGGTCATGATGATGGTAATGTTGGTCATGATGATGGTAATGTTGGTCATGATGATGGTAATTGTGGTCATGATGATGGTAATGGTGGTCATGTTGATGGTAACGGTGGTCATGTTGATGGTAACGGTAGTCATGGGTGCTCCTCTACACTAAATACCTCATCACCGGGCACCTCAAGGCTGTGCTCCTCTACACTAAATACCTCATCACCGGGCACCTCAAGGCTGTGCTCCTCTACACTAAATACCTCATCACCGGGCACCTCAAGGCTGTGCGCCTCAACACTAAATACCTCATCACCGGGCACCTCAAGGCTGTGTCGCCTCACACCAATAACCTTCATCAACGGGCACCTCTAAGCTGTGCTGCCTGCACATAAATACTCATACCGGGCACTCGCGGGCCACTAAACCTCATAGGACATAGGCGGCCTCATACACTATTACCTCATCACCGGGACCTCAAGGTGCTGTGCTCCTCTACACTCAAATACCTAATCACCGGCACCTCAAGGGCTGTGATTCCTCTACCCTAATTATCATCACCGGCACCTCAAGGTTCTGTGCCTCCTCTACCTTAAATACCTCATCACCGGGCCTACACAGTTGTGCTCCTCTACACTAAATACCCTCATCAGAGTCACCTCAAAGGCTGTGCCCTCACACTAAATACCTCCATCACCGGCACCTCAAGGCTGGGCCCTCAACACTAAATCACCTATCACCGGGCACCTCAAGGCTGTTGCTCCGTCTACACTAAATACTCATCACGGAACAAGTAGTGTGCTCTCTACACTAAAGTACTATACACTGGGCACTCAAGCTGTGCTCCTCTACACTAAATACCTCATCACTGTGCACCTCAAGGCTGTGCTCCTCTACACTAAATACCCTCATCACCGGGCACCTCAGGCTGTGATCCTCTACACTAAAATTTCATCCATCACAGGGCACCTCAAGCTTGCTCCCTACACAATACTAATCAACCGGGCCCCTCAAGGCGGTGCTCCATCCCCCAAAATACCTCTATACGGGCACATACTAAGGCTGGCTTCACTCTACACTAAATACCTCACACCGGGCACCCAAGGCTGTGCTCATCTACACTAAAAGACCTCATCACCGGGCACCTCAAGGCGGTGCGCCTCAACACTTAAATCCTCATCACCGGACCTCAATGGCGTGTGCTCCTATACACTAACATACCTCAGTCACCGGGCACTCAAGGCTGTGCTTACTATACACTAAATACCTCATCACCGGGCACTCAAGGCTGTGCTTCCTCTACACTAAATACCTCATCACCGGGCACCCTCAAGGCTGTGCTTCCTCTACCACTAAAGACCTCATCACCGGGCACCTCAAGGGCTGTGCTCCTATACACTAAAACCTCCTCACCGGGCACATCAAGGCTGTGCTCCTCTACACTAAATTGCCTTCATCACCGGGAACCTAAAGGCTGTGTACCTAGAAAAATAACCTCATCACAACGGGAACCTAAAGGCTGTGCCCCTCTACACTAAATACCTCCTACCGGCACCCTCAAGGCCTGTGGGCTCTACACTAAATACCTCATTACCGGTGCCACCTAAGGATGTGCTCCTCTTACACTCAATACCTCATCCCACGGGAACCTCAAGGGGCGGTGCCTCATATACACAAATACCTCTCACCGGGCACCTCAAAGGCTATGCTCCTCTACACTAAATTTTTACATCATCAACGGGCACCTCAAGCGGCTGTTCACGACCATCACCCACTACGTAACCTCATCACTGGGCACCTCCAAGGCTGTGTCCTCGACACTAAATACCTCATCAACGGGCACCTCAAGGCTGTGCTCCTCTACCAATAAATACCTATCACCGGCACCTCAAGCTGTGCTCCCCTACACTAAATACCTCATCACCGGGCACCTCAAGGGGCTTGTGCTCCTCTACACAAAATACTCATCACAGGGGCACCTCAAGGCGTTGTGTCCTCTACCTAAAATACCTCATCACCGGGCACCTCAAGGCTGTGCTCCTCTACACTAAATACCTCATCACCGGGCACCTCAAGGCTGTGTTCCTCTACACTAATACCTCATCACCGGGCACCTCAAGGCTGTGCTCCTCTACACTAAATACTCATCACCGGGCACCTCAAGGGCTGTGCTCTTACACTACATACTCGATCACCGGGCACCTCAAGGCTGTGCTCATCACAACTAAATTACCTCATCACGGGCACTCAAGCTGTGCTCCTTACCGAAAATACTCTCACCGGGACCTCAAGGCTGTGCTTCCTCTCCACTTAACTACCTCATCACTGGGCACTCAAGGCTGTGCTACCTCAAACGAAATACCTCACAACGGACTCAAGGCTGTGCTCCTCATACACTAAATACCTCATCAAACGGGGCACCTCAAGGCTGTGCTCCTCTACACTATATACCTCATCATTGGGCAACCCTAAAAAGGGGTGCTCCTCTACACTAAATACCTCATCACCGGGCACCTCAAGCTGTGCTCCTCCAACTAAAATACCTCATCAACCGGGCACCTCAAGGCTGTGCTCATCCACAATAATACCCTCACACTGGGCACTCAAGGTGTGCTCTCTACACTAAATTACCTCATCACTGGGCACCTCAAGGGATGGAAAATTGGAAAAAATGGACACCTCGGCACCAAATTGTTTTGACAGCAAAGGAAAACCATGTTATGGGTTCCAAAAAATTTTCTACAAAATGGTGTATAAATACATTAGATGTGTAGAGGATTCTCCATCACTTCCCAGGGTTGGGTGTCTTGCCATCCTGGGGTTGAGTGACTGTATAAATAGGAGTATGGGTAGGGTTAGTGCACCCGCCAGCCGACATACGCGAGCTCTATAGTGTTTTGCCGGGTTGCACTAAGTGCATGGTTTACTATGTGCAGGGTCTGTGTGATAGTGAGGGGTTGTCTACATGATAAAGTGTGTACTATGTGAAGGGTGTTTTACTATGTGCAGTGGTTCCTGTGTATATGTGAGTGTGTACTAGGTGCAGTGTCCTGGTGTACTATGTTGCAGTGTGTACTATGTGCACAGTGTCCTGTAGTACTTATGTGACAGTGTCCTGAGTGCTATTATTGTAGTCGTGCTGGTGGGACTATGTGCAGCTCTGTGTTCTACTATGTGCAGGGTGTGTACTATGTGCAGTTGTCCTGTGTGTACTAGTCAGGGTTTGTTCACTATGTGCAGGGTGTTACTATGTTGCAGTGGTACTTTGTGCAGTGTTCTGTGTACTATGTGCAATGTGTGTATATGTGCAGGGTACGGGTACTCAGGTGCAGGGTTTGTGTACTATGGGACACGTGGTCCTGTTGTACTATGTTGCAGTGTGTAGATGTACTATGTGGCGTTGATTACTATGTGCCGTGTCAGGTGCTTACTAGTGCAGATGTGTACTAGGTGCAGTGTCCTATTGTGCCAAGTGTGGACTATGTGGGCAGTGTCGCTGTACATGTGCAAGGGGTCCTGTGTAATATGTGCAGGGTCTTGTGTCCTAGTGGCCAGGGGTATGGCTCTTGTAATATGTGCCAGGTTCTACTATGTGCAGGGTGTGTACTAGTGCAGTGTCATGCTTGTACTATGGGGCCGTGTGTACTATGTGCAAGTGTAATGTGTACTATGTGCAGTGTCCGTGTACTAGTGCTAGTGTCCGTTGTATATGTGCAGGGTTATGTACTATGTGAAGTGTCCGGTGTACTAGTGCAGGGTTGTGTACTATGTGCAGGTCCTGTGTACTATGTGAGGGTTGGTACTATGTGCAGGGTTGTGTACTATGTGCAGTAGGTTCCTATGTGCAGTGTCCTGGTTCCTATGTGCCGTGTGTAATATGTGCCGTGTCCTGGACTAGTGCAGGGTTGTTTACTATGTGCAGGGTCTGTGTACTATGTGCCAGGGTATTGTGTTACTATGTGCAGGGTCTGTGTACATGTGCAGGGTCTGGTACTTATGTGCAGGGTTCTTGTGTACTATGTACAGTGTCTACTATGTGCAGGGTGTGTACTATGTGCGTTGTGTACTTATGTGCAGTGTCTGTGGACTATGTGCAGTGTCCTGTTTGTACTAGTGCATTGTGTATATGGCAGTGTCCTATGTGCAGTGTCCTGTGTTTATGTGCAGGGGTACTATGTGCAGTTGTCCTGGGTTACTATGGTGCAGGGTCTGGTGTACTATGTGCAGGGTCCTGTGTAATATGTTCAGGGTTTGTGTAAATATGTGCAGGGTCTAATATGTGCAGGGTGTGTACTATGTGAAGTGTCCTGTGGACTATGTGCGTGTTGTACTATGTGCCCAGTGTCCTGTTGTTACTATGTGCAGTGTCCTGATGTGTACTATTGTGCAGGAGTTTGTGTACTAGTGCAGGGGTTGTCTACTATGTACAGGTCTCCTACTATGTTGCAGGGTGGACTATTGTGCAGTGTCTGTGTAATATGTGCGTTGTGTACTTATGTGCAGTGTCCTGGTACTAGGTGCAGTGTCTCCGTGTACTATGATGCAGGTCCTTGTACTATGTGCAGTGTGTACTAGGTGCAGTGTCGTGTGTGACTATGGGGCAGTGTCTAACTATGTGACGGGGGGCGTTTTTGTACTATTGTTGCAGGGGGTTTTTGTACTATGTGAGGTCCTGTGTATTAGGTGCAGTGTCTTGTGTTACTATGCGTCGTGTGTGTTATATTGCAGGGGCCTGTGTACTATGTGCAGGGGTGTGACTATGTGCAGGGTGTGGACTAGTGCAGGGGTGTGTGGACTCTATGTGCAGGGTGTGGGACTGATGCTGCAGGGGTGTGGACATGTGCAGCGGTGTGGATATGTGAAGGGTGTGGACTATGTGCAGGGTCGGGACTAGTGCAGGGGGTGGACTATGGCAGGGTGCGGGACTTATGTGCAGGGGTGTGGACATATGTGCAGGGGTGTGGACTATGTGCGGGTGTGGACTTGTGCAGGGTGGGAATTATGTGAGGGGTGGGACTAGTGCAGGGTGTGGACTATGTTGCAGGGGGTGTAGTACTAGTGAAGGGGGGGTGTTACTATGTGAAGGAGGGGTTATATGTGCAGGAAGGTTGTGTACTATGTGCAGGGGGTGTTGTACTATGTGCAGGGGGTGTGTTACTATGTTGAAGGGGGGTGTACTATGGCATGGGGTGGTGTAATGGACTATTGGCAGGGGGTTGTACTATGTGCTAGGGGGTGTGTATATGAGCAGGGGGGATGTATATGTGCAGGGGGTGTGTTACTAGTGCAGGGGGTTGTTGTATATGTGAGGCATGTTGAGGTAACGGTGGGTCATGGATGATGTCAAGGGTGGTCATGATGAATGGTGCGGTAAGATGATGGTAAGTGGGTGAGGTTAATTGGCTAATGGTGGTCATGTGTGATGGTAATGGTTGTCATGATGATGGTGGTAATGGTGGGTTATGTGATGGTGTAATGGTTGGTCATGATGTGGTACGGATAGTCATGATGGATGGTAACTGGTGGATTGATGGATGCATGATTATGGTGGTCATGGTGATGCTAATGGTGGTCATGGTGATGTAAGGTGGTCTGTTGTGATGGTAATGTGATGGTAATGGTTGGTATGTGATGGAATAGGTGGTCATGATGATGGTAAGGGTGGTCATGATGATGGTAACGGTGGTCATGATGATGGTAATAATGGTCAGTAGAGATGGTACTGGGGATCATGTTGAAAGCAATGGTGATCATGTTCATTGTCTCCCAATTATCCATCTGAAAAAAGAGAATTCATACTTCTACATTCCATTATTTTCCATTCAATAAGAAGCTTTTACTTTTATGCCTGCGATATGAAGAGATCTTCTGAGTGCTGCCTTAAGGTCCTTGTTTCTAAGACTGTAAATCAATGGGTTAATCAATGGTGTCACTACAGTGTACATGACAGACACAATCCGGTCTTCTGAGGAGTTATAAATCGGACTCGGACGAAGGTAGGTGGATATAAGAGTGCCATAGAAGATGAGGACCACAGTAAGATGGGACGTACATGTGGAGAAAGCCTTCAACTTTCCATTCCGTGAGTGGATTCCCATTATTGTGCGAAATATTCGGATATATGGGACCAAAGTCATGCTGAAGGCACCAGAACCCTCTACTGGGATTGATACCATAACCAAGGGGCAAGTAACAAATGATAATGCGACATGCGGCAATGCTAAGGGATCAGTAGCGACGTGGGCTGCACAAAAAATAGCTCGGGGGAGAATTTCAGGCAGATAAGACGAGCTGAGCTGAATTGTGACATTGGGCCAGCAGAAGCCCAACAACTTAAGCAAAGGGTGAATGAAGTCTAGTCGAGTGCTACGGAATCCCACATAGGTCCAGGCGAGCAGGGAGACCATTCTAGAGTGAGCAGGACTACTTTGAGCATTATCTGGCAATAATGCCCCCCAGGGGCATGATGTGCAAGTGATGGTGGCTACATACATCTAGTCATAGGAACCTCACGCACAACATAAATAGAAATCCTCAATACATATACAACCAGCGAGAAACGAAGAAGAGAATGACAGCTGGGTTGATTGCAAAACCGGCAATGGAAGCACGTGGATTGTAATGGATTCAAGGAAAAGAGAAATACACACCCAACATTCTTGAGGGCAGGACAGGGCACTAACAGATATCCACCCCGCGAGATACTCAGAACAAGTACATGGCAGTGGAGGCGGCTCAGGGTTCAGTGAAGATCAAAATACAAACCCGCAATCAAGAGGGGTTCAAAGACACGTAGATAGTCAGGTGAGGAAGAGAAAACTAAGGATCACAGTACAATTAGGAAGCGGGACAAACCAGGCAGATCGGAGCATCCCACGGAACCACAGAAATTCTGCACCTTGGCTGTGTTTGTGTGGTTCATACATTGGATTCAAGTCACAAAGTTGGCAGGTGCAGAAGAAGACAAACCATAGTTGGTCAAAGGGAGTCTTAAGGAATAAAAACCAGCAATGATGACAATGGAAGGTGAATTCTGTTACTGGATGGAGAGACTGTTAGTCGGAACAAGCGACACAGCCCCATTGAGGGTTGGAAATTAAAACCAGTGAATCACCTCATGCTTGTTTTCTCACAGTTAATATAGCTACCCCATTGGGGTACCGCCAAGCCTTTGCATACCAAACTAAAAGGACATCATCACCGGGCACATCACAAGGGACTGTGACGCCTCACAACTACATTACCGTATCATCACAGAGGCACCTGCGGCAAAAGGTACTGAGCGGCTCTATATACCAACACTAAATTATACTCCATCAACAAGCTCCGGACCTCATGGAATGTGCTCTCTACTACCAAAATACGCAAATAAGCCTAAACTCTAAAACGCGGCAAACCTCAAGGATCTGTGGTTCCTCCTCAATAATAAATACGCTACAATTAACACAGGGCAACCTACAAGGCTGATGCCTCATAGATCCAAATACAAACTACCCATTTAAATCCACGCGGGCACTCCTAAGGCTGTTGCTACCTGACTCCACTCAAAAACTACCTCATCTACCGGGATACTACTACCAAGCGCCTTGTGCTCACTCTTTACACTAAATTAACCTACATCACCGGGCAACCTAAGGCGCAGTATGGCTCCCTCTAACACTAACAATACGTCACCATAGAACGGGCAACCATCAAGGCTCGGTGACTCATCTACAATAAATGCGGATAGGATGACCTCATCACCAGGGCACATCGGCTGTGCTCCTCTACACGTAAATAACTCATCCACCGCGGCAACCGTAAAGGCGGTGCTCCATCTACACCTTAAAATACCTCATCACCGGCACCTCAGGCTGGCCCTCTACACTAATACCATCACGGGCGCACCTCCAAGCGCTGTGCTCCTCGACTACTAAATACTCAATCACCGATGGCCAACTCAAGGATAGGCTCATACCTAACAATAAAAAATGTACTCATCACGGGCACTCAATAGGCTGTGTCCTTCACTAACAATACCTCATCAACCGCGGCAACCTTCAAGGCTACGCGGCTCTCTACACCTAAAGACCTCAATTCACTAGGGACACTCAAGGTTGTGCTCCTCGACACTAAATACCTCCATACCGCCGGCATCCTCAAGGCTGTGCTACTCTACCTAATAACGCTATCACCATAGGGCACTAAAGGTGTGGACTATACACTATAATTACCTATCAGGGGCCACCTCAAGGATTGATGTACTCTAAACTAAATACTAATCACCGGGGCACCTACAAAGAAGCTGGGCTTCCTCTACACTAAATTACATCATCCGGCGCCCATCAAGGCTGTGCTGCAGCTCTACATAAATTACCTAACATAAACCTGGGCACCTAAAGGCTGTGCTCCTTCACAACTACAAATACCTCATCCCCCCCGTGGCACCCTCAGGATCTGTGCTATCCCCACCTCACTAAATACATCTCAGCCGGGCACCTACAAAGGACGACTTGGAACTATCTAGCCACTAAACTCAATCACCCTGGAGGCAACCTCAATGCGGTGCCTCGCTCTAGCACTAAAACCTCATACCGGCACCTCAAGGCTGTGGCGCCCTCAACACATCAAAATAACCTCATCAATTTAACCAGGGGCACACCATCACGGACTATGCTCCTCTAGCAACTAATAAAGGCGTTTACCTCCGATATCTCACCGCGCGCCAACGCCTTCAAGGTCCGTGTGCCTACCATCCGTCACCAATACAAACTAATACATCGCCCATACTAGCCCGGCAGGAAACCACTAAGGGGCTGAATTTCTCCATCTATAACAAACTCAGACGGACACACTATCAGCATCATTTCCCCGAGGAACACGCCTCAGATCGGCTGCTGCTCTCAGGAGCAGCACATACGGCACATGATGAACACTGTCATAAGTATCCGGCGCCGATCACATACCAGCGGACTCGTGCTCCGTCTACGATTTCAAGTAATAACTTTCTCATGCAGTAACACGAAGACGTGGCACGGAATTCCATAGAAAGCGCGCCTCGGAATGAGAGAGGGGATCATAAATCCTATAGACACAAAAACTTACACTAAATAAGGGGCGAAGGGTGGTATCATGCTGATGGCGGGAAAGAAACAGGTACAGACAGAGAGCAAGGGCTAGTGCCAGCCGGAGGGAGTATGTCCTGCACGGGGGCACCTCTGGTCGACTACTCACCCTCTAAGACGCAAAGCGATAGAAAAGGAAACCTTCACCTGGCACACGGATACTTAGAAAGACCACCGGCGACAACTCTCCCACATAATAAAGATTAGGAGAAGGCGTGGGCCGCTGCACGGAGGTTACCAGTACACTCTGTCCACAGCGTTACGCATTGCTGACACCATGATGGTAGCATGTGTGAGATCACGGCACGCGGCCGTCCGTAAAGCTAGAGCGGACTAGAGGAGGGGCTGACTACAATGGCCATTGACGTATGACTCCGCCTGGAGCAGCAGGCGATGCGATCGTCTTTCATGCCAGACACTACACCGACTGAGCCCACACCGAAGCGTACCACACAGCCTCTACTTGAACGTACTCACGCCGAGACGACGTCCTTATCCTGCCACCTGGTCCGCCCCAGATCTGCGGGCTGTTCACGACCACACCCAAAACAGCGTTACCTCATCACTGGGCACCTCAAGGCTGTGCTCCTCTACACTAAATACCTCATCACTGGGCACCTCAAGGCTGTGCTCCTCTACACTAAATACCTATCACTGGGCACCTCAAGGCTGTGCTCCTCTACACTAAATACCCTCATCACCGGGCACCTCAAGGCTGTGCTCCTCTACAAAAACCTCATCACACGGGCACCTCAAGGCTGGTGTCCTCTATCACTAAATACCTCATCACCGGGCACTCAAGGGCTGTGCGCCTCTACACTAAACTACCTCATCACCGGGCACATCAAGGCGTGCTCCGTCTTTACACTAAATAAAGGGGGTGTACTCTGTGCAGGGGGGTGTACTCTGTGCAGGGGGGTGTACTCTGTGCAGGGGGGTGTACTCTGTGCAGGGGGGTGTACTCTGTGCAGGGGGTGTGTACTATGTGCAGGGGGGTGTACTATGTGCAGGGGGTGTACTATGTGCAGGGTCCTGTGTATAGTGTAGAAGGAGCCAGATTCATGACTTCTGGTGCACGTTGTTCATGACTCTGGCGCCCCCTGTGCTGCTCTGGCAGAGGGCACCACCTTTTTTCAGTGCACCTTTAACATGGGGCGTGTAACACACTTCTGTTAGACTCTGCATGATAAATGTGGCGCACGATCTGAATACGCACCGAACGCCTCCTGCAGGGCAGAGATTTGTGTCGTATGATGACTAGTGCAGCCGAGCCACAAAAGGGTCACGTGCGGCACAAATGCAGTGCAGACACTTCTTATATACAGGTACAAGGAGTTTACACTTGAAAGAACCTGCAAAGTCCAACAGAAACCTGGCGCCGGGCCCTTAGTAAATGACCCCCAATGTGTCTGATAGGCGCAGGCTCTACAGGCGTCAGGTGTAAGATAATGTTATTGTACAATATTGGGGTAATAGGTTTACAGAAACCCTCTGTGCACGACGGCCGCCCCAGAGCCCCACAGCGGCCTCTCTGTACTGTGGCCTGCGCTTGTGCTTTTTTGTGATGAGGCTTTCAATACTTACAAAAAACTTACCAAAATCTGTAAAAAGGAAATCAAATCAGCCAAAATACAAAATACTATGTGCAGGGTGTGTACTATGTGCAGTGTCTACTATGTGCAGGGGGTGTGTACTATGTGCAGTGTCCTGTGTAGTGTGCATTGGGCGCCAGATTGATGACTTCTGGTGCACGTTCTTCATGAATCTGGCGCCCCCTGTGCTGCTCCGGCAGAGGGCGCCCCTTTTTTCAGTGCACCTTTAACATGGGGCGTGTGACACATTTCTGTCGGACATGATAAATGTGGCGCACGATCCGAATATGCACCGAACGCCTCCTGCAGTGCAGAGATTTGTGTCTTATGATGACTAGTGCAGCCGCGCCATAAAAGGGTCATGTGCGGCACAAATGCGGTGCAGACACTTCTTATATACAGGTACTAGCAGTTTACACTAGAAAGAACCTGCAAAGTCCGACAGAAACCCAGCGCCTTAGTAAATGACCCCCATTGTGTCTGACAGGCGTCAGGTGTAGATAATGTTATTGTACAATATTGGGGTAATAGGTTTACAGAAACCCTCTGTGCACGGCGGCCGCCCCAGAGCCCCACAGCGGCCTCTCTGTACTGTGGCCTGCGCTTGTGCTTTTTTTGTGATGTATTCATCATAATTATAAATTTTCTTGCAAGTTTGGTTAGTTTTGAGCTTGTTTGTAGGTTATGAATTTTGATATGCAAAAGTATAATTATACATATACTATAGATAGATATGTGTATGTGCTGTATGTGTGAGTGTATGTATGTATATAGAGATGTGTATGTGCTGTATGTGTGAGTGCTGTATGTCTATAGATAGATATGTGTGAGTGCTGTATGTGTGAGTGCATGTATGTATATAGATAGATATGTGTGA